>QGOB01004142.1:0-52863 GCA_003313055.1 Termitomyces sp. MG145 | reverse complement strand
GGACCACTCGTAGCTGTACCGGAGCTCCCGAGAAGCCCCGGACCTGTACTTGGCCTCCTGAGCTTGCCTAGTAAGGACTTGCCAGTGTAGCTGAGTCCCCGTTGATACGACCCGGTCAGCGCTGGCTGCCCAACACCAACAAGTTGAACCAAGCACATGACCTCAGCATGTGACTGCTACTGACCAACTGCTAACAACCCCGACCGTTACCGACTTTTCCCTTAACGACCCAGCCAACCTTTGACAATCCAGCCTCTTCTATACGGCCCCCGACTGGCAGCCGACGATCAATCGTAAAATTATTTTCACTTACTATTTTTCTTTCTCGATCTACTTACAATTTTCATTGTATTACTTACAATTTTCCTATTCAATAGCAGCCCCCGGCATGCATTATCACATGCAACCGCTACGCTTACTATCTCTTACCGGTTTCCCCTTTTATCACCTTACATACCTATAAATACTGCCCTGTCAGTAGCTAATCACCATTGAATTGTACCAGAGTATAGTCCCCATTTCAGACTACACTTAAGATCTCGTTCACGCTCTCACTTCCTTAATGACTGATTTGGGTTTACCCAGTCCAGTCTCCTTCGGTCTCCGCGCTAAGCTTAACAGTATCGTTAAAACTTAGCACTCATCGTCTTCATCAAGTGCCATACGGGTGCTCTCGCTTCGCCTTCGTTAAGCACCATACAGGTGCCCTTGGTTTGCCTTCGTTAATGCTAGCGCTTACGGCTAGCAACTCGTATATTTCCGTTAACTCTTCCTAAATTCCTTAATGACCTTCTGGGTCTGCAGATCTCTCCACCCACTGCAATTTGGTAGCGACACTAGCGGTCTCACCATCATCTCTTACCGCTCTCTCCCTTTTCCTTACCAACTCTGACCTCTCAACTCCTTACCGGGTTTCTGGGACTTTGCTTGACTCCTCTCACACACACACGTAACGCTACTACTTGCTAGCTATCCCTATCTAGTTGGTCTTGTTGGTTGTTTCCTGCATGGCAGCTAGGCAGCAAGTCAGCGCATCATTTTGGAGCCCACTGCGAGGGGTTCTATAGCAAAATTCCACTGGAAACTTGCCTCCAGGCCAAAAACCGCTTACGTCTTGTTACCGAAGCTTCGCTCCTCGTTATCCCTTTTGACATTCCTCCACCTTTGCTGTTAACACCCTTAACGACTCCGCCTCGTAACCTCAAAGAGGAACTCGCTACCACCAGGGAACTTCTTGACATTACTGAACTCCTAGAGAACTTCCCAGGCCATCACATCAACAACTTCCTCGACGCACCGCTACCACCGTTATCCCCAGACCCCTATTCCCCAGTTCAATCCCCTACACCCTTACCGACACCCGTTAACCCTGCCGCCATGGGTGATGCCCATCTTTCCCACCATGTGCCACCCCGCAACGACTCTACCGCACCTAAATGGGATGAGAGTTGCCCTCGAGAGCTCGCACAGTATTTCCGCGAGCTCGAATATCTCTTAGCGGACTGCGCCGTTAACGACAACAACTAGAAAAAGGAATACGCTGTTCGGTACGTATTGTATGATACCGTGGAGACCTGGCTTGGCTTGCCAGAGTTTAGCGACCATACTTATGCCAAGTGAAAGATAGCGGTCTTTTGTTTATATCCTGGTGCCAAGGAGTCTGCCCGTTACACTCTTCAGGATCTCAAGCGACTCATAAACCAGACTTTCTCGACTGGTATCTCTACTCTTGGACACTTCTCGGACTACTATAGGGACTTCCAGTGCCTGGCGTGTTGGCTCCTGGCTAAAGGCAAGATCTACCAGAACGAGGAACACCATCTATTCCAGCAAGGCATACCGACTTTGTTATGGTCCAAACTTGTCTGCCGTTTAGAAATCACCCTTCCTGACCATCACCTGGAGGACCCCTATGAGGTAGAACAAGTCTTTGAAGCTGCCAAATGGGTTCTGAAGGGTACCGACACCGCCACGACTTCGAAGAAACCAACGACTGCTAACGCTAAGACATCCACCGTTAACGCTGCCACCCCCGTACCAACCACTATCGTTAAAAAGGAACCTCTCGACATCGCCGCCGCCGCTATCGTTAACGCTCTTGCGCGTATGGAGGAAAAGATGGCTGCATTGACTGCCGGTAACAGTTCTCAGTCCCGCACCTCTCGACCTCTTAGCGACAGCTGCCACTTCTGCGGCGAAACCGGTCACACAATGGTACAAGGCAATTGCATTAAGCTCAAAAGCTTCATCAGTCAAGGCAAAATCCATCAGAACCATGAAGGCAAGGTTGTCCTACCATCTGGTGCTATGATCCCTAACTACGTTGGCAAACAGCTCTATATGGAATGCATGGACGAATGGCACAGGCTTAATCCGAACCAGATTCTTACCGGCCGCCTTTCTGCTAACGCCAACCCTGACACGGAACAGCTCCAAGGCATGTCCCAGACGTTTATCCACAAAGTCTTGCAGCCGGAACCTGCTAGCCCAGGAACGTTATCCAGGGAAGAATGCATCGCTGCCTTAGAACGGAAACTTTACGCTCTAAGTCTTCGACGGTATCGAGATCCCTCGCACTAAGGGATATCGACCAGTTCCCCCTAAAGCCGCTAACAACTCCGCCGCCACCAGTTCTCCCGCCGTTGACAAATGAACTGTTCCCACCAGCTCTTCCGCCAGTCCCCCTGCCACTAACGAACGCTCCATCCCTGCTAGTTCCCCAGTCACTAACGAATGTCCTGCCTCTACCTCCGCTCCCAGTACCGCTAAAGCCCCTGAGCCGCCAGTTGTTAACCACGTTCCCACGGTTGATCCCCCAGTTCACCCTTACTCCGGTATCTTGTCTCGCTATCAGCCTCCGACTAATCAAAACTTCGGTGCTCCTGACAAACGCCCTGACGCTGCTTACCAGAGTATGGCCCCCATCTACGATATCAAACAGTCCAAGCAGGTATTTGACCGGGTTCTTCAGACCAAGCTTATTGTCTCTGTCGGCAAACTCTGCTCCCTCTCTAACAACCTCCGGAATCAGTTCAGAAACGCCGTTACGCCTAAATGAACTGCGCCTCCTAACGTCACTGCCTTCCAAGAATCCGCCGATATCGTTGACAACGCTCTGCCCTTCTTTTCCCTAAACAACACCCGAGCTACCGACACTCCGCTTTTCGACGCCGCTAGAGCCCAAGTCACTTTGATCAACCTGGTGGAAGCATACATCAAGTCTCTACTGCCTGGTGAGGAGCTGGTTACGTTAACAGTTGCTCAGGAATCACAGGCAATCTGGTCCATCATGCTTTTGGTCGATAACTGCAAGGAAATCGAGTGTATAGCGGATAGCAGCTCACAGATCATCTCTATGTCTGCGGAAGTCACTAACTATCTTGGCATCTCCTACGACCCCAGCATCATTCTGAACATGCAGAGCGCTAACGGTACTATGGACAAATCCCTCAGTCTAGCTCGTAACATCCCTTGCACTGTTGGCAGTATCACCCTGTACCTTCAGATCCATGTCCTACGCTCCCCCGTTTACGACATCCTGCTCGGTCGCCCCTTCGATGTCTTAACCAAGAGTACCATTGATACCCTTAGCGAAACAGAGACTACGATAACGATAACGGACCCCAACACCGGACTTCGTCGCACTATCCCTACGTTTCCCTGTGGTCAGTACAAGCAGCAGAAGGTTCAGCCCAAGTATAGCGCTGGACCGCCCCGTTGCTTTTGGCACCACCATCCCCACAGTTAGCAACTCTGAGGAAGACTTAGCGGTCATCCTCGACTACGACCACCAAAAGCACTCCGTTATAGTACAATCACATACCCCACTCGATCCCAAAATACTAGAAAACCCAAAAACAGTTTCCGACAATCTCTCTCTTGCTTATTTGTATGCGACCACTAGCAACCTTACCGAGACCGTTATCCCGCCGTGCTCTTATTTCATTTCCCCTAGCCTCTCCGATCCTTCTATTCTTGGCCAAGCATCTGGAATGCTTGATACTGTCCCTGCCCCCATTTATGTTAACATCCCCTTCCCAGCCATTTACGCTGCTGCCAAGCCAAAACGCAAAGGAGTCCAAGTCAAGAAGAAATACAAGCCAGTCACATTGAAGACCAAGCCCGTCGCTAGCTATGTTAGCAAAGACTTCCGAATTGAATGACATATCCTTGGCAACCCCTTAGCAAACATACCCAAGCTCGATCCTAATCCCCTTCCCTTCTTACCAACTCCCCGCTTTACCGATGACTGCAAAGCGACTTTCGTTAAGGAACACGATATCGGCTTTCTTACCCAAGATGAGCTTAACATACTCGTGGACCTTGTCACTAAGCAACAAAACGCATTCGCTTGGGAAGACTCAGAACAAGGTAGCCTTTGACCTGACTTCTTTCCCCCCATTCGCATACCGACCATCCCTCACGTTCCTTGGGTTCAGCACAACCAACCAATACCACCAGGCCTTAAAAAGGAAATCTGCAAAATCATCCATAGCAAGATCCAAGCAGGCGTTTACAAGCCCTTGAACTCCACTTACCGGTCCTGCTGGTTCTGTGTCTTGAAGAAAAACGGTAAACTTTGTCTAGTCCACAGTCTCGAGCCGTTAAACCAAGTCACGATCCACCACTCTGGCATTCCCCCTTTTCCCGACCACGTCGCCGAATCCTTTGCCAGCCATATTTGTGGCGCTACCCTCGACCTCTACGTTGGCTACGATGAGCGCCTTATTGATCCCACCTCCTGTGACTTAACAACTTTCCAGACACTGTTTGGCGCTCTCCATCTAGTAACGCTCCCAATGGGGTGGACTAATGCTGTGCCCATCTTCCACAACGACGTCACCCACATCCTCCAGCCCGAAATCCCCCATAACGCCCTCAGCTTCATTGACGATGTCGGTGTTAAAGGCCCGAAGGACTGGAAACTCATTAACGGCTCACCCGCTAAGCATCCCGACAATCCCAACATTTGTCTAGCGCTTTGGGAGTTCTTTGAGCTCCTGAACCGTGTCCTTCAGCACATGAAGTACTGCAGTGGCACTTTCTCCGGTCATAAGCTAGTCCTTTGCGCACCGACCTTCAAGATCCTTGGCCACGTTTGCACTCCTACCGGCCGAGTTCCTGACGAAAGCCGTTTAGCACTATTGGACTGCTGGGGCCCTTGCCAGTTGCTAACCGAAGTCCGCGCCTTCCTAGGTACCGTTGGAGTCCTCCGGATGTTTGTTAAGAACTTCGCCCATCGCGATCATCACCTAACAAAGCTCACCCATACTGGAGTTCCCTTCGAATTCAGACCCGATCAGCTTAACGCCCAGAAAGACCTCGTCAAGGCCTTACACGACACTAAACCCCTCGTTCCCATCGACTACAAATCCGACGATCCTGTGATCTTAGCGGTCAACACTTCCTACATAGTGGTCGGTTTCTATCTTTGCCAGTGCACTACCGACAATCGCAAGCAACGTCGCTATAACCGTTTCAGTTCCATTATCCTTAACAAACATGAAGCTTGCTTCAGTCAACCCAAGCTCAAGCTTTACGGTTTGTACAGAGCCTTGCAGGTGCTACGCATGTACCTCCTAGGCATTAGGAACCTCATCATTGAAGTCGATGCCCATTACATTAAAGGTATGCTACAGAACCCTGATATTCAGCCTTCAGCTAGTATGAACCGCTGGATCATGGCTATCCTTATGTTCCACTTCAAGCTCATACATGTTAAAGGAACCTTCCATGGACCCGACGGACTTTCGCGATGACTGTTACAGCCTACCGACCCTCCCCCAGACGATATCGACAATGACATCTTTGAAGATTGGGTCAATCGTATGCACGGATTCATGCACCATGTTCAGTTACCGACCACCCTCACCCGTTCCACCTCTACCGTCCTTCATTTGCCCCCACTCGCCTGCTACTGTCCAACTCTAACAACATTCGTTAATGACACCGTTCCTCTTACCGAAGTCTCGGTGCCACCCGTTACCGACCCCCTTTCCTACGACAACATCCCTCGCTCCCCAAAAGCTCTTGCCGGCGACAAAAGAGTTCAACTCGTCTGGCAGTGGCTTACCGACTTCAAGCGACCGCCAGGCCTTAACGACAAAGCCCTTGCTACCTTCCTTCATTACGCTAGCGGCTTCTTCCTTGCTAATGGCAAGCTTTGGCGACGCAATCGTAACGGTGAGCACAAGCTCTTCATACTGGCCGAATCAGGACTTCGCATCCTGCGTGCTATGCATGATGACCTTGGACATCGCGGTCTCTTTGCTACAAGAGCCACCCTGCTGGAACGCTTTTGGTGGCCACAGGTAGCGGCTGATATTGTCTGGTACATCTGCTCATGCCACATCTGCCAAGTCCACCAAACAACTAAAGTCCTCATACCACTTACCGTCGCTACTCCCGCTGCTCTATTCAGCAAAATCTATATTGACACCATGTTCATGCTGCCTTCGAACAAGTTCAAATATATCATCCAAGGATGCTGTTTGCTAATCTACTACCCCGAATTCCGCATGCTCGCTTGCAAAAACACCAATGCTATCGCTAAGTGGCTCTTCAAGGACATCATCTGCCGCTGGGGCGCCCTTAACAAAATCATTACCGATAACGGTCCCCCCATCATTAAAGCCATCGCTTACCTCACCAAGAAGTATCACATCAACCATATTCGCATATCCGGTTACAATAAGCGTGCTAACGGTATTGCCAAATGACCTCATTTCGACGTTAGACAAGCCCTCTTCAAAGCCGTTAATGGCGACCAGTCCAAGTGGAGCTCAGCCGCTTATTCTGTTTTCTGGTCGGAATGCATTACCGTCCGCCGCCGCATGGGTTGTTCCCCTTACTACGCCGCCACCAGTACTCATCTCTTATTCCCTGCCGACATCATAGAAGCGACCTACCTCTAGCCACCTCCTGATTCCCTGTTAACAACTACCGACCTCATCGCCCAACGCACTATCGACCTCCAATGCAGACAAGCCGATCTCAACCATTTACATGATACAGTCCTTACCGCCCACTGGCTAGCGGCTCTCCGTTTCGAACAAGAGCACGCCGCTACCATTCGAGACTACGACTTCAAGCAAGGAGACCTAGTATTGATGAGGAATACGCGCATCAAAGTCACCCATAACAAGAAGATGCAACCTCGATACTTAGGACCGCTAGTGGTGATCTCACGTAACCGTGGAGGCGCTTACATCCTCTGCGAACTAGATGGATCCGTACTCCACCGACCAGTAGCCACCTTTTGCTTAGTCCCCTATTTCGCCCGCAAACACATCCCTCTCCCCACTGACGCCTTTGACATCGATACCAACCGTTTAAGAATACTAGAAGAAACCAATCTACTCAATGACGAAGACTCCTTTAATCCCGACGAATCGTTGGACAATGCTGCCAAAGAAGACTAGAAAACACCATTGCAACCATACACCCCACTCACCGTTAAAATCCCAGAAATCTTAATGGCTCTTGATAAGCCCCTATCTCTATTGTTTCGCTTCCCTTTTCATCTTTACTTACTTCATTTCTATTCATCATAGACTTTCTACATACGCTTTCTGACATACACGCCCACCATTAAGCCCTCTACTTATTCCTTCTAACTTGTCACCACCGTTCCCCATTCGCCTTTTGTTAAGACGCAGTTGTTAAGCGACATTGTGCAAGCGCCATGATGAGCTACTGAGTGTTTACCTTTTCAAACCATTTATTTCTTTTACTTCGACCTTTCATTGTTTGGTCATTCTTTTTCAGACCGTTATCTTACTGGTCAGACCAGACTCCAAGAAATCATTTATTTAAAAAGACCCCTTAAGGGGGTCAGTCTGCAACAAGAACGTGACAAAACTAAAATAAAGTTTGTTTTTTTTAGGAGCTACTAGAGGTGAAGTCGTCGTCGGTCGGGATCGGCGGATCACCCAATTCCCCCCAATACTCCTCCGTCACCCCCACCTCTGACTGCCATGCAATAAAAGCGTTGCAGTCGTCCTGATACCACAAAAGGGTGCCCTGCACCCGCACCAGCAAACTAAATCGAGCCCGCACCGCCCAAAGATTGTTCTCAGCCGCTACCAGCTCCCTCCCCATCAGTCAGCAAATCTCTGCTGCCCTCGACCGGTACCGCTCCAAGTTGCCCCAAGGATCAAAGGGGAGTAGGACTGGTAAGTCCTCACCCAACCATTGGATCTCCTCCTCCTCAACGGTCGGTCGAGGAGAAGTCCCGAATTCCGAAGGCTGGAAGAAGTCGTTAATGCTAATGGTCAGTTGCTAAGAAAGAAAGTCACTTGCCGACTTTGTCGTCACTCCCTGTCCAGTTCCATCTGCCATCTCGACCTCGGGGGTCTCTGTCTCTACCGGTCTGACAGTAACAAAAGAACTGTTAGCGAAAGTGGCAAAGTCTAAACAAGTCAGCCACTTACCGGCTTCCACTGGGACCTGCTACCGGTCCTGTCTCCTTGAGCACTCCACCGCCGCCCAAGCTCTGTTCGATGGCCTTCGCCACCGCTGCCCTCTCCTCTGCAGGAGTCGCCTCTCGCAACCCTTCGGTCACTCCCTCGTCACCCGACTCTATCCGGCGCTGCTTGGCCCCCTTTGAAGGAGTTGGGACCTCCTTGTCGTCACTCGACTCCACTACGGACCGGCTTCTGACGCCAACAGTCCTTACTGGGCCTTTCCTCTTGCCGGTCCCCTCTGCTACCGTCCCCTCCCGCCTCGTCGGCAGAAGGAGGGTGGCCTTCTTAACGGCGGGCTCCCCACCGCCCGCTGCTATCTCCTGCTGTCCTTCCAAATACCTTCTTGCCGCCCATACCAAAGCGGCCCCCTCTGCCTTCTTTCCCTTGTGACCCCTGCAGCGACCCTGTAATGACCTTCCCCATACCGAACAGCCTTTACTAACCTCGTTACAGCGGTAACAAGGCAGATTGCTGGTCGGGTACCAGCAGCCCTCTGGGTCATTAAGGGCCCAGCAGCCATCGCACTACCGACAGAGCCATTTAGTCAAAAAGACAATTGAAAGGAACAAAAGCACTTACCGCTCCCACTCTCTCACGAAAGGCAGTCCTAGCAGCTGGCGCTGCTAGCTTCCTCTCCTTTCGTCCAACTCGTTCCCCAGTGCCAGCCCCCGTGTCCAGAACTGTCGAGGGCAAGCGCCCACGCAGCAATCTCTTCAGTTCCCAGTCGTTAAAAGACTCGGGAACGGCCACCTCCTCCTCCTTGCTCTCATCGTCGCTGTCTGCAGCCTTCTTGCCCTTGCCTTTCGTCGGAGTCTAGAAGAAGCCGTTAACACTTAGCAGTTATAAGGCTCATGTTTTTCCCTTACCGGTTCCTCCTCGCCATCATCCTCTCCCGCGCGCTCTTTGCCCTTCAAGGACCGCTGTTAACGGCGGCCGTTAATACTCTGCCGACCAAAACAAAACCACCAAACTTACCTTCGGGACTGTCATTGTCCTCATCCTCGCCTTCGTTACCAGCCTGGGAATCTTTGGAGTCTGCAGCAACGCTGGCAACTCCGCTCCAGTGCTACCGACAGCTCCGCCCTGCCGGCTCGACCCCTCACCCCTGTCCTCCCTTGTCCTAGTACTGGCTGACGCCAGCGAGTCCTTTGGCAGGTGCTGAAAGAAAAACTTTTCATCAAAAGAGAGTTCTGTAAAAAGCTAGGGTTCACCTTAGCAACATTGCTAAGTTCCTAGCAACACCGTTAGCGCTTACCGTCATTGTTTCCGCTGCCACCTCTTCTACCCCCATTGTTCCCTCTTGTACTGCAGCCTTAGCACAACTGTTAGCATACCGGTAACATCGTTAAGAATTGACAAACTTACAAAGTGGTTGTCAAACGGCCTCATCTAGGCCTCCTGATGGTACTGGGCATACAAAGCCCGGCACTCATCGCCAACCGCCTCCTGCTCCGCCCACGTGATGCCACTGCTGCCAGCCAACTTGAACCAATGAAGGTACATCAACAGGATTGATGTAATAGCCGACTGCAGATTTGTTGCGAGGAGGGAGCGCCCCATCGCGAGTACCTTGGGCGCCTTTTTGAGAAAGTCTTGCACAGCCGTGAATTGCACGAAAGAAGTGGAGTAGTTGAAGAATGCGGGTATCAACATGTTAAAGGAGTTGAGATGATGAAGTCCAGAGAGTCGCTGCGATTTATTTATGGTTATACGGTATGGCGCACGGACCAAGACCCCCCCCGCATGGACCATGCTTAACGATCACGGGACTTCGAGGATTTTCCTTTGACTGAGGACAGTCAGTTTTTCAGTCAAGGGGAGATGATACAACCCGGTCAGCACTGGCTGCCCGACACCAACAAGTCAAACCAAGCACATGACCTCAGCACGTGACCGCTACCAACCAACCGCTAACAACCCCGACCGTTACTGACTTTTCCCTTAACGACCCAGCCAACCTTCAACAATCCAGCCCCTTCTATATGGCCCCTGACTGGCAGCCAACGATTGATCGTAAAATTATTTTCACTTACTATTTTTCTTTCTCGATCTACTTACAATTTTCATTGTATTACCTACAATTTTCCTATTCAATAGCGGCCCCCAGCATGCATTATCACATGCAACCGCTACGCTTACTATCTCTTACCGGTTTCCCCTTTTATCACCTTATGTACCTATAAATACTGCCCTGTCAGTAGCTAATCACCATTGAATCATACCAGAGTCTAGTCCCCATTTCAGACTACACTTAAGATCTCGTTCACGCTCTCACTTCCTTAACAGCTGATTTGGGTTTACCCAGTCCAGTCTCCTTCGGTCTCTGTGCTAAGCTTAACAGTATCGTTAAAACTTAGCACTCGTCGTCTTTGTCAAGTGCCATATGGGTGCTCTTGCTTTGCCTTTGTTAAGCACCATATGGGTGCCCTCGGTTCGCCTTCGTTAACGCTAGCGCTTATGGCTAGCGACTCGTATATTTCCGTTAACTCTTCCTAAATTCCTTAATGACCTTCTGGGTCTGCAGATCTCTCCACCCACTGCGATTTGGTAGCGACACTAGCAGTCTCACCATCATCTCTTACCACTCTCTCCCTTTTCCTTACTGACTCCGACCTCTCAACTCCTTACCGGGTTTCTGGGACTTTGCTTGACTCCTCTCACACACACACATAACGCTACTACTTGCTAGCTATCCCTATCTAGTTGGTCTTGTTAGTTGTTTCCTGCATGGCAGTTAGGCAGCAAGTCAGCGCATCACCGTCGTCAGCAGGACCTGACAGACTAGAAGTGGGGCTGGTGCCCAGCAAGCAGAAGGTTTAGCAGGGAAAGGGGGCGGCACTTGGGGGCGTGACCAAAAGGCATGGAATGTCTCAAACTGTCGGTCAGCATGGGCATTCCGATCCACCAGAGGTGCTGTTGCAATTCAGCCCTCTATGTCCTCATCCCCAGGGCATCCATCTACCATGCCATCAATCCGTTTACGGATTGATGGTTCAAGCCCATGCCAGAAACGGAGAACCAGCTGCGTGGACCTGGGGAATCCCAAACAACGAACCAGCTGCTTGAACCCGTTGATATAGGTGTCAAGGGTACGGCCCTGCTGGTGATAAGAGGTGCCCTCTAGTGTGAGGGCAGTGCATTGTGCCTTGTCAGGGTGTGTGAACAGAGGAACCAAGACTTGAACGCAGCCCAGTCCGGAAACATGTTTGCGTTGTCCTCCAGAATCTCCTGTGCCAAATCGGCCGTGTGCCCAGCATTCATATAGGATAATGCCCACTTGATTGTCCGCGTTGGATCGTTGAAGGAGGAGGCGTGCAAGCTAATATACAGCTTGCAGGCAGTCAGGAATTGATGTCCTTGAGCTCAGTCTCCATTGAAAGAGGGAGGAGGGGTGGCCTTGATTATGGACAAGGGCTTGGAGACAATCGTCGTCACAACAGGGGGCAGCAGGGTGACGGCCACTGCGGGGAGGACTCCAGCAGGGGGATGGTCTGGAGTCGGCGATAGGGGGGCATTGGAGATGACAGCAGGGCTAGGGGTGACCCCTAGTGAAGTGGAGTGCATGGAGGAAAGGAGTTCTTCGAGCTGAGCCTGCATAGTAGAGAGCTGGTGAGAGAGAGCTGGTGAGAGAGAGCAAGTTGGGTGGTGTTGGAGGTGGAAAGGCCCTGTTCTACAGCCTGTAACCGAGCATAGGTGTTATCCTGAGCAGGGACAGGGGTGCCTGGGGCAGGAGGAAGGTCTGAGGCTGAGGTGACAGGCATGGTAGAGAAGGGACCAAAAAAGGACTGGTGGGGGAGCTAGCAGGCAGGAGTGGGGTCCTGGAGGCAGAAAAGAGGCAGACAGGGGAGCACAACTGCTTGGGTGAACCCAGACCAGTTAAGAGAGACTTATTCTGCTGTAAGGGCGACCTCAGAGAGCTGTGGAACTCACACAACTGGCAGAGGGATATCCAAAGATGTATTAGCAAGTGGCTACAGTGTACAGGGCTAGCTACTCACCTGGCAGAGGGATATCCAAAGAGAATAAGTCTGAGGAGTCCCTATGCCAGGATGTGGATGCTTCTGGGGCCCCAGAAGCATGGGAATCAACTGTATAGTACACATAAGCCACTGAAAAAGGAGTGTGGGAATAAAAGATGAAAAACTCGGACATTGCCAGAGAATGGATTGGTAATGTCCATCAGATGACTCTGGCAAGTCAGGTAGTCAGAAAAGGGTCAGATGACCAGGAAGAGATCAGATGACCTTGAGAACAATGACAGGTGATCAGAAATGCAGACACAATATGTACAGAGAATATCTAAAGGGGAGAAGAAGAGAAAAGGAAGGGGAAAAAGGAAAGGAAACAGGAGAAAGGAGACAAGAGGGAATGGGCTCAAGAAGGGATGTCCCCTTACAGACAGAGCCATCCAAGATGCCTATGTTGTCAAATGCAGTTCAAAGACTTGGACTTGAAACATTTTCTATAATGGTTTCAGAGGAAACAAGGCACCAAAAAGCTGGAAAAACATCAACTGATTGTCAATAGATATATTTACATATGTCATACCTCATCAACAATAGTATAGGCTATGTGGTAATTTAGACATCAATTCTGCAGAACTGTAAACATCCTTCATGCTCCACAATATGCATTGGTTTGCCTCATCATATTGACAGCAAGGTGGCAGTAAGGTCTAATGGAGTTTAATGCAACTTGCCTTGATTTCTCCAGAAGCTAATGCCAGGAACCAAAGCAGAGAACTTTCTGTTGGCTGCATCCTAAGTGACCATCTTCTTGTCATATGAATGAGGTATGCCTGATAACCTCAACTTCTCATCTACCTAAAGGCTATCTCAAAATGTTTTGACAAGTAATAGAAGGTGCAACTTCTTGAAGTAGGACTTGACATAGTTACTTTTTTTCCTCATCAATAGATAATTGCAATTATTGACCAATGCAAAGACCATGATATATTGACCATTCAATGGTAGATGACAAGTACAAGATCACAGATGGAAGCTAAAAATGTAGATGTACTTGTCTTGCCCTCTAATAGTTTTAAGTCTTCAGAGAGTTGCAAGAATGTAGCATCAGAAGAGCTTTTACCACTGACATTGGATGGACAGTGCAAGGATGGTACACTTCCTGACCCATTCATTAACCTGTTTATTATCCCCACACTACTCAGCAGCAACAATCCTGTGCTTTTTCACTTACTTCCAAACAGCTTTTTACTTGCCAGACTTAGCACCCTACCAAATGCATGGGGTGCTTGACAGGAACAAGAATAGCAGAGGTGTAAGGTGAGAAGTAAAAGAAATGTTATTGAGGCTGTAGTTGTAGAGGAGGAGATGAGTATGGCATGCAAAAGGGAGGGAGAAAGGTTGAGATTATTGAATTTGGAGAAAGAGAAAGATGGACCCTCCAATAGCAAAAGTTTGTCTATAATAGGCATAAGTGGTATCTCCTGCTCATATAAGGGTCTTTGGGCTTCTGCAATGATTTCTATCCATGTGTAAGTTTGAATGAATGAGCTTTAAGATAAGGAGGGAAGAATCAGAAAGAAAGGAGATGATAAGAAGAAGGAAATCAAGAAGAAATGGCAAGGTTAAAGAGGAAAGATAAAAGGAAACAAAGCAATGCAAAGGAAAAACACTTATCATCATCTGTCCAACTAACCTTTACAGCCCTTATATCACCCACAAGCACATACTTCTTTCTCAATATGCCATCCTCCTCTGTCTTACCAAATATATACAGGCCTTCTGTTAATATGACAGCATCATTACAAGATTCTTGATATTCTCTGATACATGTGCAATGACACATGTTTTGACAAAAGCCCCCTCAATTGATTCTTATGGCTATGAGCCATTCTAAGAAAATCAGATCAAAAGAGCATTATTTGTCAATGAAAAGCTCATAAGCCATTGGCACAACATAACAAGTTTGACACCATGTTTGATAAGTTTTGAATAAGATAAATGGCATACATGAGAGTGGATTAACTTGCCAAAGAATTTGGCCAGGTTCAACTAGCCATTTGAAACCATAGATGGGCTCATAGCCTGCAAAGCCACCATTGGGGTTTTGTAAAGTCAACAGCACATCAATTGCATCACACAATGTTTTAAAATAAGTTTTTGCATGAAGCTTAAAATGGTTTTGAAAATACATTACAGCTTTCAGGCCCTTGCTAGTGCAGTCACTAACTGTATATCCTTGTTTTTTCATACTGCAGAAGCTTTTATTAGGCTGAACAAAAGCAAATGAATTCAATCACCTGAAGTCCCATTCACTCTTGGTTGTGTGACAATACAACATGTGATAGTGTTTGGGATTTTCACTGCATTCAACAAGACAATGCAAGGCAAGGGCATGGTCTAGGCATCTTTGTTGCTTAATGATCTGTTTGCAGCATTTCTGATGTTTTTAATGGCATTGAGTTTGATGGAAATGAAAATAAAAAAGGACATACAGAGATCTGCAAGGGTCTCTGTCATAATAGTATTGGAAAGAGAATGTGCAAAGCCAAATTCTGTGACTTTGAGGATAAAAATCTCTATTGGGTGACTATACACAAAGGGTGCATTCAAAAGGAGATTCTGTGATTGGAATTAGTTTGGGTTGAATAAATAAATGGCAAAGCAGACCTGTGATTTGATATCACAATGCATAAGATTTCTGTGCTTCAAAAACTTGAATGTATGAGCTGGTGGCTAATTAAGCCACTAATATAAGGATCATACCCAACTATCAAAGAAAGCTCCATACAACAATCTCATTGAGACCACCAGTATGCAGATCTGGATAGTACTGAAGGGGAGCATCTAGTTGAGGCGCTTACTTAAGGCCTTCAACATGGCCATGCTTCTTGATATAATTTGTGAGGTTGCCACCACCATAGTATTATTTTATGATAAGATAGATGTGCTTCTTGATGCACTGCACAAAGATTAAAGCAGAATTAGAGGCAATAAAAAGAACATATAACAATATCAATGAGACATGTGATGTGTCAGTACAAAAGTAATTTAAAGATCTGGATTTTCTTATCATCAGCTGACACGTAACTTTGTGAAAGTTGAAGGTTGATTTATCATACAGCTTCACACAAGTTGAATGGTTAAATGCACTACTTTTTCTCAACTATCATCTCCTTGCTATCATTCTTGAGCTCTGATGTGTGTTGTTCAAATATCATGTTTCAGGGTCTTATTTTCAGTTTTAGTGTCCATTTCTGTACTATGGATGTCAAACTACTGTGACTCCTTGAAAATAATGCTACTTATCTTGAGATGTCACCTCTGAAGGATGTTTTTCTTAATTGGCATGAGAAAGAGATGAATGATCCTTGTCAGTTCTCTTGAGATTTTCATTCTCTGGTTCAGAATCTTCAAGATAAACTTGTTTCTATGAAACACTGAGTATGTTCATATATATTAGTACATATAAATGGCATTTTAATATGATTGATTAGAAGGGTATACTTCTTCATCGGACTCAAGAGAGTTGTGATGCTGTGCTGTCTATTGAGAGAGCAGCTTCTTTATTTATCAATGTCCTTTGGTCTCAAAGTTTGAACCAAATATGCTGCTTCTTGAGCAAGAAATATTCATTGATGCAGTTAGTCTTATGCATTTTATATAGTGTATATTTTACTTAGGACTTTTAGCCTCTGCTCAAACACAACTCAATGCTCACTACTCCAGACTCTGATGAGGAGGAGAATGATAACTTGGCTAATGTATAGCCCTCCTTTGCTTCTTCTATTATACTATACCACCTACTTTCAATTCACATTCTCATGTTGCATGGAACAAGTTCTATGAAGAAAATCCAATGGAGCAGAGAAAGTTTTTTGACTGGGTAAAAGACTTAAAGTCTTTTTTCAGGCTTGACACTGTTCAAGAATAAGTGAGAATATTTGATTTCTTTCTTGATCAAACACTCATATCAAGAGTAGTCTACAGACAGCCTCATGAATGTTGTAGATGTGTTGAGACAAATGCATGTCATTTCTTCCAAGATTTACAAGACTGCTTCTTAGCATATCTCAGTCAAGAATTCAGGTCTTGCTACTATTCTCACTCAAGTTTGTTCACCTGATACTCAACTTGAGCACTCTGCACATCATATTTTTCAAAGCTTTTGAAACTATACCTAGAAGGAATTATTTGGTCTGATTCTAGACCAATGGACACCTGCCGAGGTTTTTAATCAGCCTACAATGTTTTAGGTAATGTCCTGTCTTTTTACTACATATTAACAATGTTAAATGGAACTGATAAAAATACAACTATATGCATACACCTTACAATAAAAATACTTTGATCTTGGGACTTAGTAATGATGACTGTATCATTTCAAATATGTCATGGCCTGCTTCAATTTTCTTTTGTGTTTCTTCTTGATAACTTTCTTGATGCTTAATTCATATAGCTTATTCTAAGCCTAATTACCCAAGGAATTTTTGTAAGCTGCTTTATACAGATATAGATTTTTGTCAGTCTAAAAGTAGAATTTAGGCCTGTCAATAGAATCTCAAATTGGCCCACAAAAAATTATGAGGAGTGGATCCTGATAAATTTCCTGGAATTCATCCATGACTTTGATCTTGAAATTGACTCATTCTTTATATCATGAAAAAAAGATCATTAGGCAAAAGACTTATGGTTCTTTACTAGCACCTAGTTTTTTTCTGCCTAGGCTAGACTTTTCTTATGATATAAATATTGATACTCCAAACACATCTTTAATTTCAAATGACTGCAAAAAGTGTGCAGGGTTACTAATAGTGGATAAATGTATCAAAGTTGTGTAAAAGAGAGACCTGATCTATTGCATCTTCAAGGTCATATTTTGACATGTGCACCTCCTGATAACTATTTATTGAATTTTGTATGTGTTTTCTTATTTTACTTTCTTGTTCTTTAATAATCTGTTATATATCTAGAATGGAAAGAAAATTGCTTCTAAACATCATTATTATGCCTCTGAGGAACTAGGCTTGACAGAAATTTCACACAGGCCAAATGTTTACAAAAGCTGTTCAAAAGATGTTATTTTGATCGATACAGATAACACTTTAAAAATTGTAAATTTCTCACTTTATGACTTTATTCTATATTCACATGTTCAAACAGATAGGAGCAGTTGAATTTGAAGCTGCTGGAACTAAAACACTTGGACACTTGCTCAATCACCACAGTGTAGTCTCTCACCTTAAACCTCTCAAGCATGAGCATAGTTTTGAGGCCTGTAAATATGGGGAAATATGAGCAATTGAATCCTGCCAACCACAAGGTGGATATCTAGGTGATGGGTACATGAGAGTATCAATGCAGGAACAGATACTGATATCTGTGCTATGTTTCAGCATGCAGAAGTGAGATCTAATTGATTTATAAGTAGCAGATATTTTCACTGATCTGGCAATAGCAATGCACCATTCTTTGACTAATTCAAGACACTGAAAACAATGGAGGTAACTCTTTAAACAAGCTGGGATCCACAAGGAGCAATCTCTTTGTATGCAGCAACTACATAAGTCCTCAGCATATTGATCATGACCAAGAAATCTCTATATGCATGCAGTACACCAAGAATTATAGTTCTAATGAGTACAATTTCTCTTACACTCAGTAGGATGTTTATATCAAAACACAAGAGAATGATCTGTGGTGAGTGTATAACTAAATTGTTGAATATACTTGCTCTAATTAATTAATCAAATACAAGGCTCTTCTATAGTCATCATCTTCATAGCACCATCATGCCTTACCTGTTTTCTATGAAGAATCAAGATTCAAAAGATCAAGAAGGAGGTCCTCCACCAATTATAAGCAGAAAAGCTCATGCTACAAAGAGAAAATCAGATATGGCCAAGGCCAAGCAATACCAACAAGCATACCAGTGTTACAATTTATGCAAAGGATATTGGATAGGTTGAATCATTACAATTGAACATTTAAATGTGTTTATACAATTCCACAAATAAAATTCATGAAACTGACCCTATAGATGGTATACTATCAAATTAAGCTGCCATAGCTGTTCTTGATGCTTAAATATATACATAAGAGGAATTACCAAGGTCAAAACTTAACATGATGATGATTATTTTCAACATTTATTTTCTGAAAATGTTGTAGTAATTTCTCACTATATATGATGTGAATTGAATACTTATCTAATATTGAAAAACTTTTTCAACAAGAAATCAACATCTCCAAAGACTAAATTGACTAGGAGGAATCATTGCATTCATGTCCAAGACTTTAGGCAGAATGGTCTTATGATGTTCCAGCATCTACAGTTGGCTGCTCATCCATCCATTGTTTCTCTTCTAGCTCTTCTTGCTCTCCTTCTGCCCACTCCTTGTCAGACCCAGACCTCCACTCCCTAATTTCTGCAGCTGGAGCAACTCCCCGCCCAACAGGCCCAGACCAGGCCTTAGGAATCTCAAATTGGCCAAGGCCTCACTTCTAAAAAAAATCTTTAAACATCACATGTTCAACCAGGGTTCCTCTACTATATATGCTGCATTTGTTAAGACAACACAGTTCTTTTCACTGTTGCAGTGGTGTTTTGGATTTGTGCTTGCTGCAGGGTCTTCATCTGGAAACTTGACCATGTGCACCTGCTTAATCTTCTTGAGGAGTTCAATGTAGTTCTGGGCATGAAAAGGGGGCTTGCTGATGCTCTGATTGAAGTTGAACATGTCAAATTAGTACAAACAAGGTCACATGACATTTTTTATACTTCCCACAAGGTGTTTCCATCTTCTACTGCTGAAAAGTATTGAGAAAATATGAAAATTACAGTGAGTCAAAAAACTGCCCCAATGATTGAATATTTTGTTTGATTTATTAATAAGCGAGTTCTTGTCCAAATGACATGATATATACATCATTATGAAGCCAGGATGCAGTTTTATGTCATGTGATTTTCTACGATTTTTTGCTTAGGTAATTGTTGCACACCATGTGAATCTTTCCAAAAAGGCCAAACATTGGGGCAGTTTTTTGAGCCAGTGTATAAAGAACTGCACTGATGGACCAGAGGTCAGCTTTGGCATTATATTTTTTGTAGCAGAGGATTTTAGGGGCCATGTAGAGGCTGGGCACAAAAAGGGGGCTTGCTGATGCTCATCTTGTAAAGACTGCACTGACCTCTAGTCTGTCAGCTTTGATGTTGTATTTTTTGTAGTGGGGCCATGTAAAGGCTATGGCAAGCAAGCAAAAGGATAAAAGGTTAGTTTGGTGGAAATAAAAATAGAAAAAGACATATGGAGATCTGCAGAGTCTCTGCCATCATGGGATTAGGTAGAGAATGTGCAAAGCCAAAGTCTGTAACTTTGAGGATAGGAACCCCTATTGAGTGACCACATGCAAGTTCTTCTGAGGAGGGTGCATTCAGAAGGAGATTCCATGATTGGAATTAGTTTGGGTTGAATACATAGATGGCAAAGCAGACCTGTGGTTTGATATCACAATGCATAAGGTTTCTGTGCCTCTGAAACTTGAGTGTGCAAGCTAGTAACTATTTAATCCACCCATAATGACATAAAGAACATACCCAACTGTTAAAGAAAGCTCTGTACAACAATCTCATTGAGACCACCAGTACAAAAAATGCAGATAATACTGGAGGGACAAAGAGAACCATATAATTTATTGTATCTGAGCCTGAGTATGGTTTGACAAGCACATGAACAACATCCATCAAAGTAAAAATAGAAATGGAATCAAAATCAAAATCAAAATCAAAATCAAACTTGAAATGAAAACAAAATTCAATTTCCAATTTTAGTATCAAAGCTGAAAAATAGATATTTTACATAAAACAAAACTAGAAATTAGACTCAAGGGGTGTCAGATCAGGTGGTTCTGCATTAGGTAACAGAACTTTCCAGTTGACATCCTGATGGTGGCACAATGTTGTACTCACTTAAATTTAAAGTCCGACTCAAATCCATTAGAGTCAATCTGATCAGAAGGTAAAGATTGAGGCAATAAAATACCATGTAAGCAAGAACAGATAGAAGTCTGTACAGAATCAGAGAACATAGAATCAGTGGACAATAATGATTGCATAGTTCAGTAGTTGTTCAATAGGGTTAGAGCAGTCAGATACCCAAATAACCAGTAGTTTTGTCCTCTCAGAGTGTAGAATGTATGTTCAGAGTGAAGAATGTATGGATGCAGGCAGTGGAGACTGCATAATAAAGGCAGGATTAGCATGTTGTATCTGCATGGCCTTGCATATTAAGCTCAAATGCTGTAGCCTTGCCGCTGTCCTTGCCGAACTTGCCAGAATGTCAAAACATGTCACAACAATTTCCTTATATTGGGGGAGGGGGCCACGTCAATGTCCAGATTTACCCGATCCGACACCCCTTGATCAGATTATAAATTTTTGTCCAGTGTCGCCCGGTATAGATGATGCAATGAAAGGACATTTCCGACACCAGTCATTCCTTGGTCGACTTCATATGTTGACTTTGTTCCTCAAATTTCAATCTAGCTGACACTGCCGTAAGTCAACCAAAGTCGACGTTTCAGATCTGAGGTTCGTGGATCGATTGGCTGGTAAAACTTATTTACATCGAAGTTGTCAATCTGTCTCATTTATCAAGTTATTGTTCCTTTGCAAATCTTATTTTTTTTGATTTTAGACTGACGTTTCAATCCTTGGAACCCACCCAAGTCGTAGTATTGGGTACTTTCTTTCCACTTCACAAGACTTACATCTTGAGATTCAAATAATGTATCGAATGAGAAGATATTACGGATGATACAGAAATCACAAAGAGTGCTACCGTGTCCCGCGCAAATCGGACATGGGCCTGTCAGAAGCCTGCTGCTGGGTCCTCGATGCGGGGTCAGAGTCCATAATCGGTAACCCTTGATCTCTATTATGTGCCTGAATCGATGGTACTGATGTATCCTGTATGTTTGGATCTTTGCTCTCAGTATGACCGTTATAACTTCAGAACAGGAGCCGCCTAGTGGTGGTTGTTGGCGACAAGGAAAGAGAACAAGTGTACGGGCCAATTTACCTACTAGGCAGTTGCTGGCAACTCTTGGAGTGGATCATATGTTCACCAAGTCCTCCGATGTTCTGGCAGTCTCGACCCCGCTTGCAGTGACCCTGGTTTCGTCTTGCGGCCGCTGTTCCCCTCGTGCACGAGAGTTAACGTCTGGCACGAATGTAGCTTGGCTCACAATTGAGGGGCCAACAGGTGTGTTCGTCGAGGTGTGTTGAATTCCTATCATCCAATCAGGGGTCATGCTTGGAAGTGTGGTACTCAGAGAAAGTGTGGCCCTGCCAAGCGAGAAGAAGGGAATGGACAGCCCGTCTGAAGAACACGGAAGGTGAACGTCGTGTAATGCAGGGAATCTGTCACCTTACGAATGACGATAGAGCAGAGTACAATGAAGGCAACTACTGGCTCGAGAGATGCCGCCAACAATTCCTGCTCATTTGTAGGTGGGTTGTGTACGGTCGGTAGCTTTTGCAAAGCTAGAGATGATACGAAAATTGCACCGACACCCATCTTGAAGATATATTAGACAACAAAGAGTGCAGTCAAAAGCATCGAGCTTACAGGACCTGTGACAGATAAGGCCAGGTGGCAATACAAACTAATCATCGACGCACCAAAATGACCAGAAAATAGTGCTTCACGCCATGTCTCAATTTCTGGAATCCATCGGTAGAGTGCCAATATAGCTGGAATACGTCGAAGGGCAAGTATAACAAGAAAGAGAACAACCAGCCGCCACGGAGTTATTCCGAGTTCAGGGGAATTGAAGGCTTTGAATGGAAGCCAAGCCCCGATGTATATGAAGCAAGTGCAATTCAGAACAAGGTCAATAATGGATGCGAACGCTTCCCCATTGGTGTGGTCATTGAACTCCCCATCCCACGAGATGGCACTCCCTGCACGATTTGTTGAGTTGCTAATATTCACTGCCGAGAGTTACAAAAAACAAATACCTGCTGCAAAAGCAGCTAAGAGATCATCACTGCCAATTGTACTCACAACTCCCGCGATAAAAATGGAGAGGGCAAGATACTGTGCTAGATAAGATTCACGGTCAATAAACCCACGTTGGTGGGAGAACTTCATTAAATGAGAGAACGTGAGCCCTAAGATGGCACCGATAGAAATTCCCATGATCACTTGATCTGTGGGAAGAGGTTATGAAAAGAAGTCCGTCGAGAAGTGTCTACTCACAGAGCCATCCCACAAGGACCCAATGAACAAAAGCTTCCTCCTTAGTTTTGTCGAGTATGAGGTAAAGAGATATTGCTAAGAACGGATAAGCGAGCCCATCGTTGGCTGCAGATTCTGCCGACAAGATACGCCGCAGATTGAGGGGTACATGTCTCTGCGCATACTTACCACCTTGTTGGCGATGCTTCAGCACGTTCCGAAATCGTAACGACAGCGTCACACTGACCTACGATGGCAGCACAGACGATAGGATCGGTAGGGGTGAGACATGCAGAGATGGCAAGGCACGAGTGGAAACTCAGTTTCGGGAATAGACCAGACAAGACACCTAAATAGAGCGGACTACGTCAGTAGAAAGTAGAAACAAGATCAAAAGTGGCTCACCGGCGACAATGATCCAACCAATGGCCATTGTTGGCACGACCATAACAAGGAGACTCTTTCTATGTTTAGCCATATATGCTTTAGGAAGCTCTACACCGATGGCAAAGAGGCCGGTAGCAAGAACGATGCGTGTGACCTCACGAGTTATAAAGGTGGTGGATACATCCCAAGATCGTGGGTCAAATACATCTGCGCCATGTGGCCCCATGGCAATTCCAAAGGCTGTTCCAAGCACGACCTCATTAATGTATAACTAGATCAGTGTTGGAGCTCAGATGCACACTTGAACGTTGTTGTGGTAAGCTTACTGTTTCCTTAACTAGAAGCGAAAACATGGAGAACTAAGGTTGTGATATTGAAAGATGAGAAGAGGTAGTATAAGATGATGCACATCAAAGACTCACTGCAACGACAAAACCTCCGAGGCATATGTACACCAACCCTGGGGTTGTTACCTTGAGCAGCAACAGCTAGGTAAGCGCCAGATATGAGTGGATGTGGCACGAACTTCAAGTAAATCGATAGCCATGACAAGGACAATGATTAGGTTGGTTAGTATTTTAAGAAATTTTGAAATTAGATCTCGAACGATTTCAAAACTCCCCGGAGATCTTCGGACCGGCTGAGCCGGTAGTACTTTGCAAATTTGATAGCTGGAGCATTCTGATTGCAGATGACGGTAGCCCTAGCCCACGATGCGTATTCCAAGATATTAACCATAATTAATGTCTCATCTCACTCAGTCGTGGCAAACACATGTCGAGCCACGCAAGGAACTCTGCAAGGGGTGGGCCGGCGCAATGGAAGGATCATTCACCAAGCATCTGGAATATACGCCATATCCACGCTGCGACGGGTCGAATGGCAGTGACCAATGCAAAGAGCTTCACGGATTCCATTTCGAGACCTGAGTCTGGGTCGGACTAGGTTGGATTGCTGCACATAAGAGATGCGATGTGATTGTCCATGTCAGGTTTTATGGACAAATTGACCGCTAAAGGGGTCTTGGAGCCAGTTAGAACAGGAGATAGTACATGCATCCAGTTTTGTTATCGATGCAGTTATCACTCTGGATTAATTACAAGCCAATGTCAGTCACCACCATCCAGACGACACCGGGATCGACGAAGTGAAGGTAAAATGCTGAACGTCGAACGTTAGGCTAGCGCTATAGCAGATGACCCTTCCAAAACGAAGACGCATACGGAGAGTGCTGTGTCGATGATCACAACTGACATCAGCGTCGTCAGTCTTCTTCAAAGTCCCATGTTCAACATTCCGCATTTGCAAAGTGAAGATTCCTACGTGTTCCAGAGCGAGCTGTGCAGGTGCCAACTGACTATGTCCAGTCACAACTTATCAAAAAGTTCTGATGATGGCTATGCCAAAAGCATTTTGATCACCTGGCGACTGTAGGTGCGCCGAGTTATAGCCACATTCTCTTACCACGAATCCTGCTGGAATTGCTTCTATACCATGAGTTTGGATCAGAATCTCTTTACGCTGCATGTTACGCCGGATAAGGACAACCCGCATATCGTCGATCTCATTGATCCCTCTGGCATCATCCATTACAGAAAACATCGACTTCCTGGGGTTGAGTATAAAGCAGAGTTGTACGGTACGCCTTTTCAGTCTCGTCTAATGTATCAAATTTTAACCGTACCATAGACCCCATATCGCAGTCTCTACTAATCACTGCAACGTCTCCTCTTGCCACAAGCAAGACAAAGATACTTGAGCTCTACAACCCGACTATTCTCGTTGAACTGAAATACACCGGAACTCTATCGTTTCGCTGGAGTTTTAAATGGGAAGAGTAAGCCTCTCTCATCTTCGAGGACCTGACGATCATCATATCTTGCTCCCAGACATGATTTTGAATGGAAGCGCGAGGAGTGCTACATGCTGCGTAAACCGGACCCACCCGTGCTTGTTGCAATCACCAAGGAGCCCGCTGGACGCCTCAAGACGTCGACAGTCCAGATCCTCGACTATAATCTCAATCGGTCCATCTTCAAACTTCTTCGTTCCTTTTTATCTATACTCAACCCTTTCCCTGATCTGTCTTAGATTCGATATCAACGACCGTAAAGGTCTCGAGATAGTGATCCTCACTGCATTGATGACGTTCTCCGATGTCAATGAAGGGTACCACGCGCCGCAAGAGACGACCATACGCAACGGAGCACGAACACCCGCGGCGCCTCCCGCTCCCGCCGTCGCTAGGCAGACGCATCCGGTGGAAGAAGCGCTTCCACCTCCCACGCCCCCTAAGCCCGCACCGAAGACAGGTGTGGAGAGGATTGCAGAGATGCAAGCGTCCCTGGGGGAGTACAATGAAATTTTTGTGGAAGAAGAGGGCCAGGTACAACATTATGCCGACTATTGCTCGCGGCTGCTCGAGGTATGTACCTGACATTTCATTTCCCCTTCACTTCTTGGTTCTGATGTGATGCTCTTCTGCCAGGACGATGCTATGCTATTTGTGACAATCCGTTCGGCTGCGGCGGAACAGGTGCCGAAAGTTCTGCAGGTCGTGCAAGAGACGAAACGTATTAGGCATAAAGCAGGTAAGAAGATTACTACTTCTGATCTTCCATCGGATTGGGTCAGGCCTGGCTGACGCTAGGATTTTCATGTAGGACTCTCTGACGAGGCTGAATTGCACCAGTACGTGGTGTATGATGAAGTCAAGAAGAAGGGATCAAGGCGTATCAATTTAGACGATGTTAAACCTACGACGATGTACACGCCACCGACAAGTCTTACTGTGCATCTTAGCAAGATCGATATGCCAGAGTTACAGCCTAAAGCGACTCCTAACGAAAGACTGAGTGGTGGCTCGATGGCCAGAGACGCGTTCAAGGATACGTCAAGTAGAGATAGCAGCCCTGGCAAGGATTCGAAAGCCAAAGATTCTATAAAGAAGGATGAGAAAAAGGGTCGGTGGAAATGACTAATTGTACTTGGTTTCTGCGACTGACTTGACGGTTGGATTACCCTTTCATCTCTACTTCCCAAATTGACAGCTTCCAGACGGATTACCCCTCCAACAAACCCACTCGACCCCGCCAAGCTCACTAAACATGGTCCATCTCCTTCCTCCCCGGAACTTGGGCACGCTAGAACTCATGACCACATGCACACCTCCCATCAGCCCTCCCCTTCTCCACCCCATATGAATATTCCGAGGTCACATGTTGGACCGTCTGCTGAACCCGCACCAACCTACGACTACCAGCCCTCCGACTCGAATCCATCTATACCATTCCCTGCTCCAACGGTACCCGGCCACGGGGCGCTGAACACAAGCTGGGACCGACCAAGTCCAAACGAACATCATCACCCACAGTCCTTCTATGGTCCAGATTCTTATGTACCTAGCGGGCCGTATCTTTCATCGGATTCTGGTTCTGGCTACAACCCCACTTACACCTCGACCCCTCCTCCCTCTACATATCTTGCCTCGCCCCCACCGTCCCACCCATCCGTTTCCTCTCATCGTCCGTCATCCGCGTCATCATCTGTTCACAAACCATCAATGACCACCAGCCTAATGGATAGCTTCTGGAGACGGTGAGACAAGCCCGCGATAATTGGATTTGAAATCGAGGGTGCCTCGGATCAAGGACCAAGACGGGACTAGTTGTTTTTTCTCGGGTTGGGAAGTTACTTCCTTCCTGCTGTTGTTCAGTTCCGCCTCTTCCGATCTCGGGAGCTTGTTTTTGTTTTTGTTTTTTTTTCTTTTTGGGATGCGGTTTCTTGCAAGCTAAATACGTAGTATGTACTTATCCCCCTCCCCCCCCTTCCCAATCTATGTAGATCTAACACTTGATGCTTTCTATCCTCAACTGCGTCTCCGGAGGTTTAGCCTCTCGTCGGCCAACCAGGTGAAACGCCGGCGGACATATAGGGGTAAACTAACTACGCGCGATTGCCGCATACATGCATATACTTCCCCCTAACCCAGCCCCTGCGCGCCGCCACATGCACACCCACACCCACGCTCCATGACTCGATCCTTGCGCTTATTTAGTTTTTCTAATTATTGAATTGCCGGGATCCGTCCCTGAGGCCTGACAATGAATGACGAATAAGTAAGTAAGTAGGGGCAGATATGATTACGTAGATATCCTAATGAAGTTTCGCGATGCGAGTCGCAAGCCAGAGTCGGGATAGAGTATCTGAATCCGGGGCTCGAGCCTCGTTGCACCGATATCGATACGGACTTGCCATATCGTGTCAATGCGCAGCGAGCGGCGCAAGATCTCGTGTCAACTGTCAAGTTACTTACTACTGTACATCCATGCTTATGTACTTGGTATAGGCTGAAATGTGTCCATCATCAACTAATCCCAATCTGGTTAAACTTGGTAAACAATAAACTTGCGATATGGATGGATGATCCACGATTTGGAAGGGGTACGCGTATCTATTATTACCTTACTTATATGTACATATTTCACCTCCATTATGATGATTATTTTTTTCCCCGGGTCGAAACGACAATGGATAATCTTTCTTTGAATGTATGTAAACAGATGAAACGCAAACGTAAAGAAAGGGCCTGGGGTAAAGTATGTAAGAAGTAGGTCATATGGCCCATGGATCGAGTTTGACCATTCCCCTGAGGTTTATTACGGTGATAGCGTGGAAATCACCTGAGTAATGGCAATGTGCATCAATCATTGATCAGTGTTTCGGCTTTTTTTATTTATTTATTTTTGTCTGACTTTGAACATGAGCGAGAGGATTACTTTGATAGATAGTCGGTGCAATTACGGCGGATATTTTACGGCAGGGAAGTTCAATGATATATGGCAAGGGTACTCACATCAAGAGGATACGAGGTTATGTAGCTAAGATGATTCGTAGATGGATGCGCAGATTTACAAAGACAACAGTACAAATCAAGGAAAAAAGTTTGAGAGATGGGGATGGTACAAACGCGATCGCAGACCGCAGTCCTTTGAGTTGGTGGCCTAGACTTTGGTAATTAGGGTAGATGGATAAGAGTAAGAAAAAGAAGGGAATGATTAGAGATAATAAATGTACGATGATGGTGGTGGTACAGATCACAAGGGGGTCCGAGATAGACATGATTGGGAGAAGAGAAGAGAGAAGTGGAGTATTGGGGGGGGTGCGGATGCGGCAGAGAATAGAGGTGCGAGAGGGCAAAGCCGCGGAGGGAGGGATCGGGGTCGGGCAAAATAAAGTTTTTTGCGTCAAGGTTTGGTAGTGAAAGCGTATATGTCGGAAGGTTTGGGAGACAGGCAAGATGAAGCAGAGGACCGGGGTGATGGAGTTTATGAGACCCTAGCAACCTCGATGAAACTTCGCCAACTAAATTTAGTGGCGTCATCATCGGCTGCTTGGAGGTCGATGAAACTCGTGAGAGAGAACCAGTCTTTTGTTGTGGTCTGGCGCCTGGTAGACTTTGTGCGCACGGAGGATGGGAAACGAGCGGAGAAAGGGAGGGATGTTGAGTCAGATGAGGATAGGGGTGGAGAAGGAAGTACTTGGTCCTCGGGCTCGTTGATGACGGTAAGGGTGAGGCTGTTGTGGAAGTCGTAGAGGTTGTCGAGATCAACCTCGCTCTCCTCGTCGCTCATGCTCATAAAGTTGCGCTTCATGGGTTTTGGCTTGCGTCGGGTGGAATTTGTTCGGCCCTCGAGACGGGCGAGGGCATGTGAGCGGTTGATCTTTCTTATCGTGCTGGAGGTGGAGTTGCGATATACGGGAACTTCGGGGAGAGTCATGGATGGTGCAGGCTTTGGAGAGGGAATGCGGCGAGACGGCCGTAAGGACTGTGAGTCGGCTAGATCGAGAGAGAGAAATGAACGATAATCATCTGCGGGATTATTGAGGAGACCGGATGTGAAAAAGGGAGAGTAGGGAGAGCCTGTACGAAACATGGATTACAACTGGCACAAGTCAAGGCAAGCCTCTTTTTAAATCGATTCACCACGTGACGTGACTCCCACGAGACCCGGTACTCGGTCCGATTCGGTAATCATTCCAGTCCGTTCAATGTTTTCCATGTCCGGTGACTTGCTCATCCCTTCGTCCACAGGTACATTTGAAATTTCAAACAAAGTCGGCTATCGACAATCCAACCGACCGACCGACCTCAACACCGACCGACCGACCGACCTAACCTCAACCTCAACACCGACCCCGACGCCAAACATCATCGCCTTCGCGGCAGCTTTCACACATCCCCATTCTGCACTGTCACGATGACGACACTTCCCGTCTACTTCGCTTCAAAAGTCGGTCCCTATTGTTCGCCTGATTTTCGTATTCTATTGTCCATACCATTGTAATTCCCCTTCGCGACACCCGCTTATTGTGTCGCGAATCCTCTTCGTTGCTTCCCTCAATAGTCGCCGATCAACCACTCCAAGCTTGAACGACCTCCTTACAACTTAATTATTGTCTGATCTTCCCATCTTATCCCCAATCTGCCATGCACGCACTTCTCGTCGATATCCAAACAACAAGGTTCTGTCTAATGTCAAACCAACCATCAACAATAGGTTCTCCAATCCAAGTGGCGTCGAAGCGCCATTTATCCGTCTATGTATTGTACAGCACCCCCCCAGTTCCACTTCCGCTTTCCCATTGTGTCTGTCAATTCATGGGAAAAACACCACAAATGACTCTGATCACCCCATCAAGCCGAACTCCATCCATTATCTCACGCACCCAAACGTGTTATGGGTGGCGGACGTGGTGGCTGAAGACTCTTGATTTCCTGCGGTTCTGATGCAAACTTTATCAGGAGGACCCGACGAACACGACCAGGGTGGGTATACATTTCTGCATCTGCATTTCTGCCGTTTCACTCCCTCCCAGCTCCTAAATACTGTTTCCTCTTCGAATCGTTCTAACTATCCATGTTCTAGGATTTAAAACCCCCACGGAATTCTATTTGAAAGATCGTCTTGTGGCCAAGGCAGGCTGAATGTGTTTGACTTTTATTTGAAGGACAAGCCCCCGCGTCACTACAACATCCCTCATTCCACTGATTTTCTTGTCAAACACTCCCATCTGGATTCTCCTTCCCCGGCAAAATAGGACATATCAACCTTCCACGTTATTTGACAAGTGCGTGAATTGTTAAACCGACATCGACAACCCGACAGTTGCTCATCAGCCTGCTGTCTAAATTTTTAAATACTGTTCAAATGCCACTTTGTACGGCATTAATTAAAGTATTGGTGTGACAAACTCAAGGCAGCAGTCGACTGCGCCTTACTGTATTTGTATTGCATTTAGCTACTTGGGAGGAATCATTCTTTCAACTTGGACTTGTTCTTCGTCCGTTTAGTGGCGTTCAACGGGATCTTTTTCGCTTCCCATCGCTTATACCCAACTCTCCAGCCTGTTGTAGTTGACAATAACTCTGTCGACGAATCAATCTCCCGTCCATCCTAACCGACGCAAATCCCGTATACACTCCTCCCTCTCCCTCTGTACTCTCGTCCAGTCCTCGACAACCTGCTTGAACCCCCCACCACCCTCACCACCATCAACCAACTCGAGCATCATCTCATACTCACCCAGCCGCAGATCGAGCGCCGCCTCCTCCTCGCGCATCTTCTTCTCCTCTGCTCTGAGCTTCGCATACATAGACGACAGAGCCTGTGCCACGTTCAAATCCGGGTTCTTGGTTGATTTGTGGTCGTATAGCGCCTGCATCGCCCGGGCGCGGATCAGTGAGAGTTTGATCAAGGAGGCTTCGATACGTGCGGCGAGGAGCTCGTCCGATGCGGCGCGTCTGCTGTTGATTTTCGGTGGGTGTTTGGTGAGGAGTGAGGTCAAGTCTGCTTGCAGACGAGCGTGTGCCTATGAGGGTTCAATACATACATCAGATTGGGGACAGAGATTATGTCGAGTCGGGTCATGGAACTTGTAACTGACCTCGCTTATGACGCTAATGAGGTTTTCAAGCCCAGCGTATGTCGAGGTGACCTCGGATCGCGCTGATTCCAGAGAGGATTTCAAAGAAGCGATGCTTTCTGGCAGTGTCCATATCAACTGGTTTCGTTCCTCATCATTGAGATCCTGCCATTTCTTAGGAAAGATGTTTTATGTTATGTCATGAGCAACCCAGAGGATAGCCTACCGACATCTGCGTGGAAAAACTCGGTTATGGAAAACAGGGTTTTATCTAATTCTTCTTCGAGACGTTGCTGAGCCTCCGGGCCTAGCTACCGACCAAACCGATAAACCAATCGGATCTATAATGGAGTATGGGAGTAGGGAATAGCACTTTTTGAACTTACTTCGGATCTTGGTGAAGACAGCCCAAAACGCAGGATGTCATCCTCGGAAAGACCGTTCGGTTTGAGAGTGTCTGATTCTGAATTTAGAATCTCGGATATGGTGATTTCTCGAGAAAAATTCTGGACAGTTATAAATCACTTCAACAACGCTACTTTGTTCGTGGATCATACCTCATTGATAACGTTAGGATCGAGGCGCGCGACGTCAAGTAAAAGATCCTTAAAGTACCTCTCTCGTTGAGATCCGTTCCGAGAGGATTCCCGGGCGGTCAACTGTGCTGTCATGGATTGTCGTTGACAAGTTGTCATACCAAATGCCAGGCGGGACGCGAACGGTCACACCACGTGTCATCTGGGTCACGATGTGTCAACAGGCGCGGGAGCTGTCACTGGCGATGTCATTCTATTGTGGAAAAAGACATTCCCCATTGTTCAAGGCATTGATATTTCCCTCAATGGCGCCCATATGCATGCGTGCATCTGATACGTCAATTCACTGACAGCGCTTTCTTTCTCGCTATTCCCATGGAAACACAACACTAGTCACAAAGTATCGTTCTATTGTGGTAAAAGACATCCTCCGTTCGTCCGTCTAACGGCTATTGATGATTTCCCTCAGCGGCACCATACGTGCATCAGATACGTCATGACATCGACAACGCTGTCTTTCTCGGTCATTCCCATGGAAACACTGGCACAATCGGTTGCCAGCAAGTGATGTATGTATGTACATCTCTCAGCGAACAGCGGCGAGCGGCCCGAATAGGTACAGAGCGACCCATTCAAATCATTATAGGTACAGAGCGACATTAATGGATGCATCGTCTGGACGAAGTGAGGGCAGGGTCGAATGGAATTTGACTACAATGCAAAGCGCATTACCACACCATCTCCATCTGGCATCGACCTTCTCTTCTCGACTCTCCTTTCAACTCACTGCCTAATAAGTAGGGTGATCGATTCTCTGTCCAGTTCGTTCAGTTTTGAATTCATTGTTGTTGTTTTTTTCTCGAGCCGTTTGATTTCAACGAGAGAACTCCTGCCCTTTGAAACTCGGCGGAGAATTGCGAGCTGATATCGTGAACTCTACGAACTATGTAGGACCCTCAATTCTCACAGCTCGCGTAGATAATTGGTAGATCAAGCTGGCTCAGCTCTCATTTCACCATTGTCCCATCGCATCCGCACCACCCACGTTCGTATTGTCGTTGTCCTCTCCTTGCTGAAATCTCCGGAGGACGATGTGAACCACTTTGCGTCGGTCCCGCCTCATTCGTATGCACTTATATACGAGAAACTAAGGAGTTCCTTCCCCAGTAGAGTAAACGTTCGCAATCACTGAGAGGCACTTTGCATTGCAGAAAACCCATGTCCTTTGGGTCGTCGATGCGCCCTTCCAGCGAGGTGGGCGCGCCATCCGGGCTCCTTGTCGCGGCGAGGCAGCACCAACCAATCCACTGTCATGACGAGAGAAGAAGTGGCGCCATAGTTGTAGCCAGAAAGATCTGGTTTGCCCGACATGAGCGTTTTGGTCGAGTCGCGGCCGTTGAATCAAAAAATGGCAAGTGTTATGTAAGCAGTGCGGCGGATTCTTGTGGTTACGCCTCAAGCGTCTTGGCTGGGATGCATAACACAAATTCAACCACAGCAAATCTCTCCAGAATACAACGCAGAGTATGCAGATGGATTTCAACTACACGCAGGCAATTCGGGTTGCGGATCAGGACACTCAAGCCGGAATGCCTGCAAAGAAGTGACTTTCTTGAACTTTCAAACAGAAAATCCAAGAAAATTGTCTCAGAACTCAAGAATGGCCAAGTTACAAAAGGTGGAATAACGTATGCCCCCAAAAAAACTTCCAGTCGTCGTTTCCCGGAAATGACTCACGGCTTTCTGTACTACCACCGCGACCCACGCCTTCCACTCAGAACCGGTGAAGTTCGCTTCAGGGTCACAAATTCTCCTGATCCTGCGTCGTTCAAAAGTGGCTTTGACCTCCTGAGGCATGATGTCGAGTTGCCCTGGTCGATCCCCCTCGTCATGTCAGAATCCCCTCTAAGAGACTTGGCTATTCAAGATGGCCTTATCGATCTCAAAATACCATTCCCTAAAAACCATCAAGATCGCAACAAGTTACTGGCTTATTTGGAACAGCCGTTTACGATAAATTTACAAACCTCGTCCAGTATGGCTGTTCTTACTCCCCGGGAGGTTTTGAAGCTACCGACCCTACAGAGACTACTCTCCAATCCTTACAAGCCTGGCTTCTCCTTCTTCAAGGGTGAGTTCGAAATGAGCAGATGGGCTCTTGATAGTATGTAATGTTAAAGATTTTCAGGAGAATTACTGGTTTCGTTTGAGCGACCATCACCAACCGAGGGTGGACTCGTGAACGGCACGTTCTTTGTCATGCGAGTTCTCAAGATTCTTGAACCAATCGAGCCACTCGTCAAGGATTCCAGAGAACACCATCCAATTCCGATCCCAGGTACCTTTCTGAAACGCGCTCTTGGAAGCCAAATTATAGTTAGAGAATTTGCATTCTCGGCATTGAGTCTTCTGCCAAGTATCAAATCCTCGATGTGCGCAGTCTCTTTTTACCTCTTTTGACAACGAGCAAACCTTCTCCCATAGCCTCTCTCTTTCGCACGACTCCCAAAACATCACTATACCAAAAGGTGAAAAAAGAGTTTTCGCCAGTCGTCCGAGGAACATCAGCACATTAGACCCTTGTCAGCTACAACCTTCAGACTTCGTTGTCCTTTCTGACCGTAGTTACATAACTATCGGGGAACCTACTGGGTCACGAGGCAGGAATACGGTCTGCTGCTATAAATCTGCTCGTGTTGCCTTCCCTCCCAACACTCATGGCTTTTTTTATATGCATCTAAACCCTCGCCTACCACTTATTAGCGGTCAAATTCGATTCCGGCTGACACCATCTAATGACCCGGCTCAATTTGAGAATGGGGCCGACCTTTTGCTTGAAGACGGATCGGTGTGGAAATGGGATGCAGCACAAATTGCACGCTCTGCTTGGCTGAAGGACCTATTGCACCGGAGTGGCTATGCCGAGTACGTTCAAGTTCTGGCCAGCATTCCTCCATCAAAATATAAATCTCGACGACCACTGTACTACTTAGAACAGCCATTTATCATCAATCTGTCTGGCGTAAGCACCTCCCTATGTGTTGTTACGTCTGATGCAATTCGATACATTTTTTTTTATCACGGACTTTTGAACTACAGAAATCGTACATCTGTTCTCACTGGTATGTGCACTTTTGATCTATATATACCTTAACTTACTTATCAATATGACCTTTCCTCACAGGACGTATTGTTGTGCGTTTTGAGCGGTCAACGTTACCAGAACATGCAGACCGCAATTTTGCAGTCTTACGAGTTCTGAAAATACTCGATCCTGTCGCGCTCGTTGAACCTCGCTATGACATGCACATTCCTATGCCACGTGTGGGCTCTTTGCTTTACTGTGGCAAGCATCGTGGATACTCGCTTGACCTTGACAAAGTTAAGAAAGTGGATATCAGTTCTCTCAAAATTCTACCCAGCCTTCCAGACGTCGAGCCAGATCTGTGAGTATCTTCTGCCTTTACAAGGGGACATGCTCTTACTATCTACTCTTTTTACAGTGATTCTTTCCGTTAATAATTTCCAGGGCCCCAAGTTCAATGTTTACTGCAGTTGGTGGAAATGAAGATGGAGTACCAGTGGCATGTCCGCGGATGACGAATATCTCAACAAAAACGCCCTGACACATATGAACGTAAATCTTGCTGAGAGAAAAGGGCAGACTAAGTAGATCAGGCAGGGGACTGCCACGACGCTAGTATAGTATATAGTAGTATATTGTCCGCAAAAACTCCAAAAACTCAACACTCCTATGACTCTAACAAGACTCTCAGGTCTATCCCTCTCATCCTTTTTGACCGCGGAAGCGTTTCAAGGAAGGAAACATTAGTGTTTTCATGCTACGTTAGCACACTTCAAGCTCAAGCTGGATGTCTTTCTCCAAAATACAAGCACAATCAGGACACAATGCCTTCTAAAGCAGCATCTTTTTGTCTCCAGCACAAGAAATGAAGAAAATCAAACTCGGTACTCAGAAATGGAAAGGTCGACTGTTTTATTCCCATGAAAACAAGAACCTTTCCTAAAAAAACACTTCAAGATTTCTGTAGCTGCTATATGACCCACATCTTGCATCTTGAACTGGCAAAGTCTGTCGGAGTTTTCCTTTGGGGTTCAAAAATCACAACAGATTATTTTTTGCAATATTCACTTGGCAATTGATATGGGAAAGGAATGGCAATCAAATGACCTGTCGGCAATGAGTATGCCTCAATCTGGAATCTGAATTCTCAATCCACACCGATCGAAATAAATGATTATTTGGTCTTGTTCAAATTTTGCCGCTTGTCAAGAATTCTGACAATCATTTGTTATTTAATTCTGTTTCACAGTCACAAAATAACCTAGTTGGAAATATGATAGACAATGTACGTGATGAATAAAGACAATTTTTAGGCATTTGGCATAAGAATCGTTGCCAGTGTGTCCATCAGTAGCTCATCTCTTTTGACCTGATCCAAGAACTCTCTGAAGCTTGCAAAAAGCGTGACTTTCGCAGCTTTCTGTTGCGTCTTGTCAAACAGAAGATTGATGGGTAAGCACTCAAGGGCTCACCTGAGGTTGGACAACTCGTGCTGAAGGACTGGGAAGAGCATAGAACAAAGTTTCGGCTGGTGTATCATTCATATTAGTCAAGTGCGAGTTTTCTCCTCCGCTTACTTGTATCTGATGCGCCATGCGAAGCCTCAATATGTACCATTTTGTAGGCCTGTAGCCCGAGTGTAGATTTTTTGATTTTTGATCGGCGCCTCTGCAATCCGGCATTATAAGCATCAAATTGATTTTATACACAAATATAACGAACCGTCGAGAACGTGAGCTGTTTTTGAAACGTGTGTGCAATGCTCAATCCAAGGAAACACATAATCCGAGGGCGATATCGTGCAACTTTAGCAAGCAGAGTTGGTACACTTGCTGCCTGTTCCTCCGGAGAGAGCTCGTTTTGCTGTATGTAGTAATTAGGTTGATCTCTAGCGCAAATGGATCAAAAGTTTCTATACTTCGGCTGTAGGACGTTCGACCAGGTTCGTCTGATATTTGTCAAACCCCCGCTTCCACAAAGGAAACAGGATAAGCTTACCAGCCCTATTGAGAAGCGTTCAGGCAGCGTGTGGTCTTCTTCAGGAAACAGCTTGTGGGGTGTAAATCCTCAAGATGCCGCAAGTTGATGACGAAGTGTACAGATAGTGAAACAGTTTACCTGACTGGTATAGACAGTCCCAGAAGTGATTTGAGTGATGACCATAATGATGTCCTATCTCCGCGGATTTTCCTCCTGGACTGGAGAGGGTATAAAATGGACATCAGAGGTTGAACAAAATGAGATTACTTAATTCCACAGAAAATGACTGAAAGTCAAAGAGGTAAGAAGGTCATAGCATATGCATTGATGTGGCTTCTCTCACTATCGAGATTTTCGCTGAGAATGTCCGGTAGACCCTGAAGATGGGCATACACCTCTGGGCCTGCATATCTGCGAACATGTTTCCTCTTCGAAGATAATCCCAAAGTGCCTCTAGGCACCTGCAAGCCCTCTAAATCACGTTGTTCAAGAGTGGACAACTGTAGACCACGTTTCCTTGAAGGCTTTGACGAGACGACACTCAGCTCTGAAGACGTCTCAGATTTTTGGGGGCTGGACGTATAAGTAAAGGCTTTGAGGGATCTTTTAAAGTTAACTAGTTCGTCGGACACTGGATCCATATCTCCAGATCGACTCAATTGGTCTTTAAGACCAAATCTGCGAAGATGTTCAAAGCAAATTCAAAGAGAGAATTGAACAACTGTATGGAGTTACGTAAGCTTGTTATCCCGGGTCGGGTTTCCCCCGCTACGGTCCTGGTTCACTCTGTCTCTGTAACGGGTCACAGGGCTGTAATGTGGTATTGTCTACCGGGACAGGTACATAGTCCAACTGGTTCATCCGTGTGCAATTCCGGCGTGTTCCATTTTAGGCAGGTACCGTACAACTTGTCAGCCCAGCCGGCGTTTTCGACCGGCTGATACTGATCTTGAATAAGAGCGAAATATCATTGACTCCGCAACCAGGGCCTCAAGTACTACAGTAAGGAGGGACAAGGAAGTGTCTCTTGAGAACCATTCTGCGCCGTCTATAACATTGACAGAGTGAAAAGAGATCTGGCCGGAGAGCCGTGGGAGTGTCCATAAATTGGTGCCCTTAGTATAATGTAGGGTGGTAGCTATCCCATGTATTCCCACCTTGAAATAAATGGCAGCCGCTTCGCGGCTGACCTGATAAACAACAACAACAACAACAACAACAACGCTGGGCGTCTAAAAGCTATCTAAAGCCATCATGAGTCATTCACGTTGATCATCAGCACAACTAAGAGTGTCTGGCTAAAAGTACACTATTCTTCTCTCATCATTTGAATCATAGCGTAGCTTGTGCTTGTCGTTGGGCACGGAGAGCAGCAGCTCTCGAAGCACGGCGAGCCCAAATTGACTCCTGCGATAACAAACAATTAGATAAAATCGGAAAGACAGTCAAAATAGTGAACACGAACTCGGTCAAAGGTCTTCTTGAAACTTTCTCTGGCCTTGATATCCGCAAAGTATTTGCGATATCGAGCAAACTTAGAGTCTGTATTCAGTATCTCCAGTGTCTTGGGGCCGACCCCAGCATCAAAAGCGTCAATGTCCTGTTCAAATATAACCTCGAGTCTTACGAAGAAAGGCGCCACTGCCGCGTCGGCGATAGTGAATTGAGGGCCAATGGCATACCCTTCGGGAGGAAGAAGACTCTGGATTTTCTCGATCGAAGTTAAAATTTTCTCAGCTGGCTCTCCACGTAAGACGACGGCTCCGTATGTTGACCCGATCGTGTTAGCTACGGCGTCGATAAAGAAACGGGCTTTGGCGTGAAGGACAGGGTCAGTAGGCAGGAGAGTACCGGGCGTGGCTATGTCCGCGATAAATTCAAGAAGGACGAGGGACTCTGCGAGTTTGGTGGATTCAGGGGAGGGGTTGTCTGGAGGGACAATTGGGCCTCCGTAGGTGATGGCAGGCACCTTTGTATCGGTTCAACAGTGGTAAAAAATGTGCGAGTGGTGATTACCTTGCTGACTGGGTTCACACGCGGTGCGTACCACTCAGGTTTGTTCTGAAGGTCGATTTCGAAGCGAGTGTATTGAAGCCCGGCTTCTTCGAGGGCAAGCTCAGCCTAATGTGTGAGACGTGAATAAGAGACGATCATGTTTGATCAAGTTACTCGGTGAGCATATGGGCAGACCTTGAAAAGTTGAATCAGTTTCGTGTTTCGTGAAAGCTAAAACGATAGTGGATATCAACATATTTTTGCGGTATAAAGAGTTAGCTGCGGGACCATTCCTGCTAGTTACGAAAAAACGGTTCACTTCCATATCCTTTTATACACATGACATGTCGACATGGCCTTGATGGCGTAAGATGTTGAGTTCAATGATCAGTAAGCATATGGCCTCGTGAACATGCAGCTATTATCAGACAACCTCAGATAGGTACAGATAGTGTTTGTTGGAACGTTAGCTTCCCCACACTGACATTTCCTAATTAAAAAACGGTCTTGTTTATTTGTTTATCTACAACCCACTGTCCTCATATATGTACCACCTGTTGTCGTCGCCCTCTGCAGCTCCCGGCTAATGCAAGGAAGATGCCCAGTGAGTCCCTCCCTATTACTTAGGTCTTTTCAGTTCCTCAATTCTACGTCGCCCTTCGGGTGGCTTGCTTTCGATACCATCTTTGACCTGATCTATGTGTTTTAAGTTACCAACAAGCCACATGGGATTATGCTCACTAATCTCTCGCTGCCCTCTACAACGCGTTTAAACCCTTTACGATGTCATTTTCGCCCTGAAAACCCATTGCATTAGGTGACTGAGTTTCTGTTGTTATCCGCCCTAGTACTTTCTGTACCTTCCAGGATAGCCTCCACCCTACCCTCATTGACCAAATCAACAATCTGGCAGAAGCTTGGCCTAGCAATGAACAAATTGAGTCCTGGCTTAAGGTAGCTCAAGATCAGTGGCAGCTCATGGAGCTGAAGTGCAAGTTGCGATGCCCACAGTCTTGTTCCACAGTGCTGTTTTGTGCTGTCCTCCCCACGCTGCCTGCAGCCTACCCAACTCCTTGGGTGTTTTTGGCAGCCCCACCTGCTCCTGTTCCTGCTCCTCCCTGCCCCTTACCCACAGGCATTCCCATGGATGTTGATGCCTTCCAATAGCATTCTTCCACCCTTCTGCTCTGTTGTAGGTGCAGAAAGCCTGGCCACTTTGCATATTACTGTCTCTAGGGCCTGAAAGTCTGGTACCTATCACTAGTGGAGCAGGAGGAGCTCCTGATGCAGCTGCTCACTGCAAAGGATGCTGTGAGTGTGCCTTTGCCAGATATGGCTGCTTTAGAGTCCCCCTCAGAGGAAGTGGTGAATGCCACTATTCTTCTTTCTGAAACAAAAGAGGATTTTTAGTCAAGCGACAGATGAGTTGTACACCTCCACTGCTTGGTACCAATTGGTTTGCTTGTTTGTCTGTAGAATCTGCCAATACATTGACTCCTGCTAATGATTCTATGACTGAATCTGAGACCAATGATGCTGTAAGGAGACAATCCCCAGAGACCATTCTCTCCTTTTCCTTTGCTTTTTCCCCTTCCTTTTCCCTTCTTTTTCTTCTAGAGATTATCTGTACATATTGTGTCTGCATTTCTGGTCTTACCAATTGGTTTGCTTGTTTGTCTGTAGAATCTGCCAATACATCGACTCCTGCTAATGATTCTATGACTGAATCTGAGACCAATGATGCTGTAAGGAGACAATCCCCAGAGACCATTCTCTCCTTTTCCTTTGCTTTTTCCCCTTCCTTTTCCCTTCTTTTTCTTCTAGAGATTATCTGTACATATTGTGTCTGCATTTCTGATCTTACCAATTGGTTTGCTTGTTTGTCTGTAGAATCTGCCAATACATCGACTCCTGCTAATGATTCTATGACTGAATCTGAGACCAATGATGCTGTAAGGAGACAATCCCCAGAGACCATTCTCTCCTTTTCCTTTGCTTTTTCCCCTTCCTTTTCCCTTCTTTTCCTTCTAGAGATTATCTGTACATATTGTGTCTGCATTTCTGATCACCTGACATTGATCCCAAGGTCATCTGATCCCCTCCTGGTCATCTGATCCTTTTCTGACCATCTGACATTGCCAGAGTCACCTGATGGTCATTACCAATCCATTCTCTGGCAATGTCCGAGTTTTTATCTTTTTATTCCCACAGTCTTTTTTTAGTGGCTTCTGTGTACTGTATAGTTGATTCCCATGCTTCTGGAGCCCCAGAAGCATTCACAGCCTGGCATAGGGATTCTCCAGACTTATTTTCTTTGGATATCCCTTTGCCAGATGAGTAGCTAGCCCTGTATACTGTAGCCACTTGCTAATACAACTTTGGATATCCCTCTGCCAGTTGTGTGACTTCCACAGTTCTCTGAGGTCACTCTTACAGATGCCCTCTTCACCATACAAGACACTCCCCCAGCCAAAGACTCAGCTGGGGTGCCTTCCCCTCCCTCCACATTTTGTCATTGTCTCCTAGCCTGGGAGCGACACCTCCCTTGTCGATATGTTGTGGCTGCCATGCCATCTCCCAACTCCTTGCACTTAGATATAGAAGTCAAGACAATGAACATACAATAGATATGTAACATTTTGGCCCTGCTCAACAGTGGAGCCACAGGACTGTTCATGGACACAACATATGTGGAGCAACACCACCTCATCACATGCCCTCTCACCCACCCCATCCCAGTGTATAACATTGACAGCACTCATATACTGGCTCAAAAAACTACTCCAATGTTTGGCCTTTTTGGAAAGATTCACATGGTGTGCAACAATTACCTAAGCAAAAAATCGTAGAAAATCACATGACATACAACTGCATCCTGGCTTCATAATGATGTATAGATCATGTGATTTGGACAAGAACTCGCTTATTAATAAATCAAACAAAACATTTAATCATTGAGGCAGTTTTTTGACCCACTCTAATTTACTCTAATTTTCATATCTAGTACTTGGTATGGCCTCCATTTGCCTTTATAACTGCTTTAATCCTTGTAGGCATGCTCTCTATGAGGCTTTGGCATACCTCTGGTGGTATTTCATTCCACTTCTTGACCACTCTCTTCCACAACTCATGCACTCCTTTAGGAGGTACCTCATACTCCAAAAGTTTGTGCTTGATGTAAACCCAGAGGTGTTCAATGGGATTGAAGTCAGGGGATTGGGCAGGCCAGGATATCATAATGATGTTGTTATCAGAAAACCAGGTTGTTACCCATTTGGAGGTGTGTTTTGGGTTGTTGTCCTGCTAAAAATATCATCCTTCCTCCTCCATTTCCAACTTCTCAAAGCTTTCCACCACTCCCTCATCCAAAATCTCACAATACTGTGCAGCATCCATCTTCTCCTGAACTTCAATGAGCTTCTCTACTCCATTCCAACCCATGCAGCCCCATACCATTAAATTGTTTCCTCCTCCATGCTTGACAGTTGATGTAGTGATGCAGTCAGATAGTAGTTCTCCTGGAATTTTCCACACATATACCTTCCCATCTGATCCAATCCAATTGATCTTTGTCTCATCACTCCACAAAACTCTTTTCCAATCTTTCATTGTCCAGTTTTCATGATACTGAGCAAACTTGAGCCGGTTTGCATGATGAGCAGCCTTGAGCATGGGAACTTTCTTCTTTGTTGCTGAGCAAAAACCTGCCTCCTTCAATGCATTCCTAACTGTCTGAGGATTGACAGGACTGGAGATGACAGAATTAATGAACTGTGTAGCTTGAACAGCATTATCCAGCTTCCCAGTAGTAATTATAGACTGTTTGTCATATGCTGTAAGCTTGGAAGGACGACCTTCAGGATGATTCTCTTTGTTGCTCTCTAGTTCTTTGCTGATCCTCCCCACAGTGCCCTTTCCCAGGCCAGTTTTCCTTGGATTTGATGCTGAGAATACCCCTCATTAAGGAGAGAAGCAACAGAAGAGCAATTGGTAGCAGAAACAGGTTGCATGATAATGGTAGAGTGTCAAGAAGGTAATTGATTGAAGTTGAACATGTCAAATTAGTACAAACAATGTCACATGACATTGTTTATACTTCCCACAAGGTGTTTCCATCTTCTACTGCTGAAAAGTATTGAGAAAATATGAAAATTAAAGTACGTCAAAAAACTGCCCCAATGATTGAATATTTTGTTTGATTTATTAATAAGTGAGTTCTTGTCCAAATCACATGATCTATACATTATTATTAAACCAGGATACAGTTGTATGTCATGTGATTTTCTACGATTTTTTGCTTAGGTAATTGTTGCACACCATGTGAATCTTTCCAAAAAGGCCAAATATTGGGGCAGTTTTTTGAGCCAGTGTAACAAAACAGGATCTATCCATTCCGTCATGGACCTAGTCTTGCACTATTGCATGCATGCAAAGCATGCTGTCTTTGCTGTCATGAGTGTAGGGAAACAGGACATGATCCTTGGGTTCACTTAGCTTTGCAAGCACAACTCCAAGATCAATTAGGCCAAAAGCAAGGTGAGGATGAGCTGGTATTGGTGCTGTTCTACCTGTGCAGAGGAGGCATGGGACAAGCATAGAGCCAAGGTCCGGGAGCATGCCACTCTTTGTGCCTGTTACATAGGGCACCTTCCCTTCTTGGATATTGACCTTCTAGATCCTCTCTTCCTGGTGTTCTCTCATAGAAAGGCCTTCTACAAGGATGCTTGGAGTGAGGGGTATGAACCCCAGTCAGAAGATGGAAGAGAGGGTGAATTCACCAGTGCTCCTGACCCAGAGTCTTCAGATGAGGCTATTGAGGTAGATGACAGGATCTATGCTACTACATTGCAACCCCCCCAATAGAAGCTAAGATTTGGGCTAACCAAACCATGTCCCAGCAGTTGGCCCATGCATTTGCCACCAACTCTCAGCCCAGGTCATTGGGTAGCACCGTTCCTCATCACCTGCAAGACTTTGAGGATGTGTTCTCCAAGGTGTTCTTTGACTTGCTTCTAGAGTGCAAGCAATGGGATCATGCAATTGAACTTCTCCTAGATGCTAAGCCTTCTAGCTGCAAGATATACCTGTTAGCCCCCCAGGAGCAGGACAGGCTGAATGTGTTCTTACAGGAAAACCTCAACTCCAGTCAGATCTGCCCCTCAAAGTTGCTCATAGCCCTTCCCAGTCTTCTTCATTAAGAAGAAGGATGAGTCCCTATGTCTAGTTCAAGACTACCATGCCCTGAATGCAATGATGGTCAAGAACCATTATCCTTTGCCACTCATCTCAGAACTTGTCAACAACCTATGAGACGCATGCTATTTCACCAAGTTGGATGTCTGCTGGAGCTACAACATGTGCATCAAGGAAGGAAATAAGTGGAAGGCAGCATTCTAGACCAATTGTGGACTCTTTGAACCTCTGATAATGTTCTTTGGCCTGACTAACAGCCCAGCCATGTTCTAGACAATGACAAATGACATCTTCCATGACTTGATTGTGGAGGAGGTCATCTACATATACCTTGACAACATTCTCATCTACACCAAGACTCTTAAAAAGCATCGTTGTGTTACATGCATTGTCCTGGAGTGCCTCTGCTAGTACCAGCTTTACCTCAAACCGGAGAAGTGTGAGTTTGAACAGACCAAGGTCAAGTACCCTCAGTCTAATCATCTTGCATGGAAAGGCAGAGATGGATGTAGTACTTGCTTGCACAATATACCGATGCTCTGGGGCTGAGTCAATTCAATCACACTAATACGTTCTAATTAAAGTTTAACGTCGTGAAGACAAAAGATATACTTTCGACTATAAGTCAGAAAGTAGAGGGTCTCAATGAACTCCGGCCTAAGCAATTCACTCCCTGGGAACCACCAAGCCTTTATCCACCAATTACCTGTCGATTCTAGCCTAAATCTACCCTATTTATACTAGTCTACAGGGTGCACAGACCCTCTACATGTGACTTGTGAAATCTATGACTTTATGGTAATAGGATCGCTTTTCTACAGTAATTGTATGAGATTCTACCCATAGTTCCGTCCAGATCCCTTTAGCCGACACCTATTGATCCATTTGTGACCCCTTCCAGCATAGAACATGATAGACTCATGAAGAATCTCCAGAGTTTCCCTGTTTCCATGAAACATTCATGTTCTGAGGAGGGAACAATAACATCGGTCCCTCCTGCTGCCCCAAAACCCAATATTCTGTCCCTTCCTCCTGTCCCTTCATATTCCATGACTTCTGATGCTTCTGGGGCTTGCCTGACAAGTCCTAGAGTCACCATATTCCGGAGTTCTTCCACTTCCAGGAAAACATTCATGTTTCTTGGAAGGACATGAATGTTTTTGTTCCAGCTGTTTGAAACATACTAGGAACATATTCATCCGATCCCCTTCTCCCTAACATTCATATTTCCATGTAGTCCGATGTCCTGACTTTTCCTGAGCCAGCCCTTTTCCTTCTGTCCTCTATAGTATCTGATAGTTCCCCTTGTTCTGACATACCAAATACTCTCCTGAACCCAGAGCTTTCCCCAGCTCTTCCTAAGTCTTCCTACTTCGCTCCCTATGTTTCCTGATCTTCCTTCGATCATTATTGATCCATCCCATTCATTCCGGTGGCAACCACACTTCCTCTTTTGATCATCTTTCCTTATGGGTCTTTCCCCTAGTCAGAATCATTCCTAAAATTCTTTCTCCTTGTTCTGGCCTATTCCCTCTTATTCCTATGGCTCCCCTCTTTCCTTCTCTGCCTATTTTCGACGATCTGATATTCCGGACCTTCCTATCTTTTTATTCCATGGAGTAAGATGTCAGATTCTTTGATTATCTCTTGATTAGAGATATCTGGCAGAGATCTGCTATGTCCACCATTCCAGCAATAATAATCAATATTTAATTGCCCATTTTTCGTCCCCTTGCTTGTCCGAATACTCTATTATTTTATTAGCCCTTCAGCAATGTGAATTATTTAAGTGTTCCCATGTTTTCTGGTTTCTGAGGAGTTGTCTGCCTGTTATGCCTACAGTTTTCAGCACATAGTATGGTTTGTTTTAACCAGGACTTATGACTTTAGACATAGAGTCATATCATGGACCCCATTAAGATGGCTGGTGTGGCAAAATGGCCAGAACCAAAGAACAAGAAGGAAGTGCAGGCCTTCCTAGGCTTCACCAACTTCTATTGGAGGTTCATTCAAAACTTCTTGCACTATGCACATCTATTGTTTGACCTTACCATCAAGGACAGCATGTGGTGCTGGAAAGCACTGCAGCAAGATGCCTTTGATGCCCTTAATCACCTCCTGACCTGTCCTCCTCTTCTCTGTTGAGGCTGACAGCTCTGACTTTGCCACAGGGCAGTTCTTTCCCAAGAGTCAAAGGAGGATGGTAAGTGGCATCTGGTAGCCTTCTACTCAAAGAGCCTGAATGCAGTAGAATAGAATTACAAGATCCATGACAAGTAGATGCTTGCCATCATTCACTCCTTTGAAGAGTGGCAGCATTTCCTTGAGGGTGCTAGGCACAAGTTTGAAGGACTGACCACAAGAACCTCAAGTACTTCCAGACAGCAAAGAAGCTCAATTGCTGTCAGGCTTGATGGTTCTTATATCTGGCCAACTTTGACTTCTCACTGCACTACAAGCTAGGATGGAGCATGGGCAAGTTAGACACATTGTCTTGGCAAGCAGACCATGGGACAGGGGCAGGAAATAATGATAATATTGTCCTTCTTAAACCTGAGCTCTTTGCCATTCATGCTCTGGAAGGCATGGCAATCCAAGGAGATGAGGCAAACATCCTCAAGGAGATCTGTTAAGAGAACTGGCAGGGCATACAGAAGGATGCTGTGGCCCAAGCAGCCCACATGCTACAGGCTAACAAGGGTAAGGGAGTGAAGTCAGTATGTACCAATGAGTGGCATGACAAAAATGGACTCCTAACCTTTTGTGGATGCATCTACATGCCCAACATCCTCAAGTCGTGGCAACAGATTGTTGAGAAATACCATGGCTCTCACATTGCTAGGCACTCTAGCTGATAGAAAACTCTAAAATTAGTCTCATGCAATTACTGGTGGCCCCAGATGTTGCAGTACATGAGTTCCTACATTAGCACCTGCAACCTCTGTTTACAGACAAAACTCCATTGCCAACTCCCTATAGGTCAGCTTCACCCTCTCCCAGTCCCCACTGAACAATGGAACATAGCTTCAGTGGACTTCATTGTTGAGCTTCCAGATGTACATGAGTACAATGCCATCATGGTAGTAGCGGACCTCTATGGTAAGTGGGCACACTTCATTCCTACTCACACTACTTGCTTCACCTTGGGTGCTGCCAACCTCTACTAAAAGAATGTCTGGAAGCTACATGGCCTATCCAAGAACTACATCTCAGATCATGGACCTCAGTTCATTGCAGAGTTCACCCATGAGTTGTACCACCTCCTTGGTGTGAAGCTGCACACCTCCACTGCATACCACCCCCAGTCAGACAGGCAGACCAAGCAAGTCAACCAGGAGCTGGAGCAGTACCTGTGCCTGTTCTGTAACAAGAAGCAAGATAACTGGGATGAACTGTTGCCAGATGCAGAGTTCCAGTACAACAACCATGTCCATGCTTTGACTCAGTACTTCCCCTTCTTCCTGGACACCAGTTGGTGCCCCCATATGGGCTTTGAACCCTGGGCATGCTCCTTGGACAATGAGGCCATGAACAAGCACAGGAGGAGGAAAAGGCTGCTCTAACTAAAGCAAAAGATGACATGGCCCATTACTATAATCATGGCTGCACCCCAGCTCCAAAGTATAAACCGGGAGACTGTGTCTACTCCAATGCATCAGACATCACAACAACATGGCCCTCATAGAAGCTGTTACATTGCCATCTGAGACTGTTCTTGGTGGAGTGGCAAGTAGGTCCTCTGGCTTACCAATTATGCCTCCCAGTCAGTCTACACCAACTCCACCCAGTGTTCAATGTGGTGAAGCTCTTTCCAGCACCTGACAACCCCATTCCAGGCCACCATCCCAGACTGCTGCCTTCATCAGTCTTGGTCAATGATGAGGAGCAGTACAAGGTAGATACTGGACAGTTGCCTATTCAGGCAAAAATTGCAGTTCAAGGTAAAATAGAAGGGCTATGGTCTAGAGAATGTGTCTTGGAAACCACAAGAAAACATCTGCACACTAAGACTGGTCCAGGACTTCTACCAGTAACATCCCAATGCACCAAAGGCTATCTGAAGAGTCTACCCCATCTTGCCAGTGGATGCAGCCATCCAGAAGTTTTTTTACCCAGTGCATCGGAATGCTGCATCCTAGAGAGGGGGTGATGTCAGGGGACTCCTCATTTACTTCTGGAGTTCCAGAGTTTGACTCCTCATTTGCTTTCAGAGTTTGATTGTTCCAATGATGCCATCAGCTCCACTTTACCTTCAGACCTCCAATCACTCCATCAGCTCCAGTTTGCCTCCAGAGTTTGATGCCAAGTCCTGGCAACTCCCAGAGTTTTGGATCATTTATGATGTTTTCCTCTTTTGGGTTTTCTGTGGCTTACATGTACTGTACAGTTGCTTCCCATGCCTCTGAACCCTCAGAAGCCTGGCATAGGAGTTCCTCAGACTTGTTCTCTTTGGATCTCCCTCTGCCAGGTGTGTAGTTATGCTGGTAGACACTGTACAGTACTGAATATATCTTTGGATCTCCCTCTGCCAGCTGTGTGATTGAGCCATAGCTCCTGGAGGTTGCCCTTATCAGAGACTTTTCATCACATTTGTTAATGTTGAATAGGTCACTGAGGGAGTTGAATTAGGCATTCAATACCAATTTTGAGTGGATCTCCTTCAGTTTCACCCACATCTCTGCAGCGTTATTGTGGATGCTGTCAACATGGGTCTTGTTTCCTTCATCAAGCCACTGGTAGATCTCACCAGCTGCTTGGTCACTGTAAAGATTGTAGGTGTTGACTGCTGCAATGGAACTCAGGTTGTCATTGTTGATGGAAGGGCATTGTTCTCTGCCAGTGACAATGCAGGCTCTGCTGACAGCCATGAGCTTAGCCATACATGGATTTTTTCCATTCCATGTACTTGGTTAGTGCAGAGCTTCTGCATGAGCAATCAAGAAGCAAGACTGACATTGTCCATGATGAAAGTGATAAGGTGTGATGGGATTGGGGCAGGAGGGCTCTAGTGAGGCTTGTCAAGGCTGCAACATACTCAAACAGAGTATTGAACAAGCTGGTCTGAGCTGGGGCCCATAACCTATTGCAGCTGACTAGTGCACAGGGAGGCAGAATAGACTGAAGGCTAGAGAGGGCTCAATTGTACTACCATTACATCATCTCTCATCATTCAAGGTGCTCACATTATCCTAGCATTTGCCTCTGAAAAAACCTTGGAGCTCCTTCCTGCTCAACACACTGTTGCATGACATGTAGATGTCATGGGAGACTGGCTAAACTTTGCTATCAATAGTAAGTCCTAATGCTTTCAATTATGATTTGATACTAATGACAAATTAGTTTTGTGAATCATGACATGCTCTTTTAATACTCAGTTTTTGGTATTGGACACCTGGATCCAATTCCAAGCCATGAAGCTGAGATAGATGTTATCATCAATAAGCCAATGTGCAGATGGTGAGGAGCTGCTAGCATGGAGATCTGACAATATCCACAGTGATGACAATAATAGTGAGCATGATGATGATGAGAATAATGAGGACAGGTATGGATATCAGGATGAGAATCAAGGTGAGGATGAGAAGATCAGTTGTATGAGGAAGAGGACAATGTGTCACTTATTTTTGGGAAATGGTGACCTTTATTTACCCAATGTGCCTTATAGTTATTGACCTGAAATCTCATAATTTCCTATATGATGTTGTTTTAATTTTTAAAGATAATGTTGTAGATCACTTTCCATGAGCTGCAATATCTATACCTTATGGGAAGTCAATGCAGCACAATATTACTATTATTGATGTATAGCCCCCTGTAATCTACAATGTGGCATGGTAGCACACGGTAATCTGCTACATCGTCTTGTTACAATTGTGCAGATTTGCTGATGTAAAAGTAGCAAAGGCTACTATATCAGGCTTACTGGAATATTGAGATTACTGATATACAATGTTTGAACCCGTATGAAGCCTGAACTCTGAGAATCGCTAGGCTTTCAAACAGCCACCTCTTTCAACACCTCTTCAACGCTCTGCACAAACACAGTGGCAATCTTTTCAACTTGCTCCTTTGTGATGATGTATGCAGGTGCCAAGATGATATGATTACCCTTGGTTCCTTCCAAGTTAGACCCACCAGTCATGCCAATGATGACGAGGCCAAGTTCAAGTGCACGGGCTTGAACATGGAAAGCAAATGCCTCTTTCCCAAAGTCGAGATTACTCGCGTTGGTAAAGTCAAATTCAATACCCCAGAACCCACCACCTCTGCAGATTTATTAATAAGTGAGTTCTTGTCCAAACAACATGATCTATACATTATTATGAAGCCAGGATGCAGTTGTATGTCATGTTATTTTCTACAATTTTTTGCTTAGGTATTGTTGCACACCAGGTGAATCTTTCCAAAAAGGTCAAACATTGGGGCAGTTTTTTAAGCCAGTGTAAGTAAAAAGCAAAGGTATAAACAAAGCATTAAAGAAAGGGGCTTATCAAAAGCCATTGATGTTTCTGGTTTAACAGTGAATGAGGATAACAGGTGACAGTTTAGACTCAGTAAACAATGTTTTTTAGTCTTCATCAACAACACTGTTCAATAGTTCTTCTTCAGGAATATCCAGGGAGGTTTCATTGTCTAATAAGTTGGTTTCCTCCAAAATCCTTAAGCAGTCAGTGTCAATGTCAAATATGTTGGTAGGGATAGGAATGCATCTTTGGGCAAGGTAAGGGACTAAACAAAAGACTGCTACTGGATGGGTGGAGTACTGATCCATCTACTTCACATAGAATATAAGCATTTCAATTACAATATATTACCACTAGCAGTCCTAGGTATCAGGGTTGCATTTTCTTGTTATGAGTGACTTCTGTTTGTGTGTTCCTCATCAATACTACACTGGCTTAAAAAATTGCCTCAATGTTTGGCCTTTTTAGAAAGATTCACCTGGTGTGCAACAATACCTAAGCAAAAAATTGTAGAAAATCACATGACATACAACTGTATCCTAGCTTCATAATAATGTATAGATCATGTTGTTTAGACAAAAATTCACTTATTAATAAATCAAACAAAATATTCAATCATTGGGGCAGTTTTTTGACTCACTTTAATTTTCATATTTTCTCAATACTTTTCAGCAGTAGAAGGAGGTTGCCCTTACACTCTTGGCCAATTGCATCCCATGTATGTGGATGGACCATGTGTATACCTATGGTATATGCTATTTAGATTATCACTGGTCTGACAGTGGCTTACACACAGACATGTTTCTTCACGTTGATGATGATCAATTGGCACAATTGGAACACTATGGCATTCTTGGAGTGCTTCTAGGATATGATGGGTGGTATTATCTTACTCCTAACAACCAAGAATGCATGTGTATTCTCATTCAGTTATTAGAAGCCTGCAGACTTGCACCACTCATCAGTTGTGAGTGGCTCCTGTAAGGGCAACCTCAGAGAGCTGTGGAACTCACACAACTGGCAGAGGGATATCCAAAAGTTGTATTAGCAAGTGGCTACAGTGTACAGAGCTAGCTACTCACTTGGCAGAGGGATATTCAAAGAGAATAAGTCTGAGGAGTTCCTATGCCAGGATGTGGACACTTCTGGAGCTCCAGAAGTATGGGAATCAACTGTATAGTACACATAAGCCACTGAAAAAGGAGTGTGGGAATAAAAGATGAAAAACTTGGACATTGCTAGAGAATGGATTGGTAATGTCCATCAGGTGACTCTGGCAAGTCAGCTGGTCAGAAAAGGGTCAGATGACCTTGAGAACAATGAGGTGCTCTGGGGGGATGACAACTTGGTGGTTGAAGGAGTTCCGCTCCGCCTCGAATGACTTTTTTGGGTAGACATCCGGTTGTTGGGTGAGGGCGTTGGGTTTGGCTCCCAGACGGCTGGGGCGATAGTGGATGGTGAAGTCGTACTCTGAGAGGGTTTCCGACCAGCGGGCTTGGTGGTGGCTGAGCTGTTTTGTGGTCATGAAATATTGGAGGTTGTTATGATTGGAGTAGACCTGGATGTGGTGGGGTGCCCCTTTGAGGTAGGCCTGCCATTGCTTGAAGGCCTCGACTATGGCAAGCAGCTCCTTGTCGTAGATGTCGTAGTTGAGCTCTGCCGGGATCATTGAGCATGTATAGAAGGCAACAGGGTGGAGCTTGCTGCTGCTGGGGTTCATCTGCAAGAGGATGCTGGCGATGGCATAGTCGGAAGTGTCACATTCCAAGACAATGGGGAGGGAGGGATCATAGTGCTGGAGGATCAGGGCATAGGTGAAGATGGTTTTGAGGAGTTCGAATACGCTTTGGCACTTACTATCCCAATTCCACAGAGTGTCCTTCCAGGTGAGCCGGTTGAGGGGTTTTGTGATGCTGGAGTAGTCATCGATGAACCGGCAGTAGAAGTTAGCGAAGCCCAGGAAGGATTGTACCTCCTTGATGTTCCAGGGGGGTGGCCGGTCGAGGATAGCCTGGATCTTGACCGGGTCCATGCGCACTCCGTCCAGGGAGACTATCACACCCAGATACTCTACCTCCATGATGTGGAAGGCGCACTTCTCCGGTTTGGCATGGAGGTGGTATCTCTGGAGGCGTTCCAGGACCTGGCACATGTGCTTCCAGTGGTCATCAAGGGAATTGGAATAGGTGAGGATATTGTCAAGGTACATGATCACAAAGACATTGCTCATGTCGTGGAAGATGTTGTTCATGAAGTATTGGAAGGTGGCGGGGGAGTTGGTCATTCTGAAGGGCATGACAAGGTACTCGAAGAGTCCGTAGCGGGTGCAGAAGGTGGTCTTCCATTCGTGTTCCGGGGCTATGCACACGTTGTTGTAACCCGACCGGAGGTCTATTTTGGTGTAGATCTTGGCACTGTGGAGACGATCGACGAGGTTACCAATGAGGGGGAGGGGGTACCGGTTCTTTTTGGTGACTTTGTTGAGCCGTCCTTCTTCTTTGCGAATAGCACGGGCGCTCCGGCAGCAGAGTTTGAGGGTCGGATGAATCCCTTGCCAAGCATCTTGTTGAGGTAGTCCTTGAGGGCGCGGAGCTCTACTTCGGACATGTTGTAGACCTTGCCGAAT
>QGOB01004140.1:1241-51875 GCA_003313055.1 Termitomyces sp. MG145 | reverse complement strand
AACAACTGTCATGACCCCGGGGCTGAGAACCTGCCCTGGGACCTAACCGGGGGACAATCAGATGCTACGGGCCCAGGCCAGGACCTTGCCAGGGACTTAGCAGAAGGGTAGTACATAAACCATAGGGTAGCATATGAGTTAGGTAGTCTTGATATTAACCATAGTTCTCCATGTTTCCATATTCTCTTTCTCTGTCTCAATCTCAATCTATTCTCGTGCCTCTCCTCTCTCTCTCTTGTCTTGTCTCTCATCTCTCGTCTCTGTGCCTCATGTTTTCATTCCGTGACTCGTATCTCTGTTCCGTATCTCTCCTCCATTTCTCTATCTACTGTTCCATATCTCTTCCTCTCTACTTCTACTCTCTGTTCCGTGTCTCCTCTTGTCCCCCGATTACTCGACCAATCCACCCCCCCATCCATTCCATACCTATCTCCACCCACTCCCAAAACTACCTCCGCCCCCCCAATCAATACTACCTTCCTGCTCCCCGTTCCCCCCTCCATTACAAACCCCCCTACCCTCTGAACTTGTGCTCCCCTCCCCAGAGCACTTTCAAACCTCGCGTGTATTGCTACTCGTACCCTGGAGCATCCGGACTTTGCCCCGGACAACTTGTAGCTGTACTGGAGCTCCCAAGAAGCCCCGGACCTGTACTTGGCCTCCTGAGCTCGCCTAGTAAGGACTTACCAGTGTAGCTGAGCCCCCATTGTCAGTGGGACCTCACAGATATGCCTGTATGTGCCAACCGTGTAAGGCCAAAAGCTTTCTGGCAGGTTCGGCTCGGCTAACATGCAGATAACAGCTTCTTTCATTGTTCTATTGAGTTGTTCGGAGACGCCATTCTGTTGGGGTGTTGCCGTGTTCGTGAATTTGAGGCAGATGCCCTTGGTTTTGCAGAATGCAAGGAATTCACCCGACATATATTTGCCACCCTTGTCATGGTGGAGACACTTGATTTTAGTCCCTATTTGTCGCTCGACAAGTGCCTTGAATGCCTTAAATGCTTCGAAAGCATCACTCTTGCACTTCATCAAGTAAACCTCCATCCATCGCGACTTTTTGTCAACAAACGTGCACCACCACTTGTAGTTAGTCAGGTATCTGCCAATTGACATTGGGCCATGCACATCAGAGAAGATCCTTCCTAACAGTTCTGACAACCAATTGGTAGTGTGTGGAAATGCGGCGTGATGCTGTTTGCCTTGTAAACAAGGCTCACAGATTTCCTTGAGGGATGTACCTGGCTTAATTTGCAAGTCTTCTGTAAGGTGTTCCTTGATCAGTCGATCTAGGTGATCCGCACCAATGTGGCACATACAACGATGTAGTAGGTCCTTCTCAATCATGGAAGATGACGTGGGACCTGCGTTGACAGCGCTGGCAGCATATGTCAGCGAGAAGATGACTGTTTTGCCATTCAAGTATGATGTAAGCATTGTGTCAATGGTTGCGGAAAAGATCAACCGATCCTGAATGTTAAACCATACTTGTTGTCCTTGGAATGTTACAGTGAAGCCACGATGCATGCTAAGGGTAGTGATAGAAAGGAGATTGTTGGCTAGTCTGGGTACAAATAAGACATTTGTGATGATGACATTGTCAATGTTCCTCCAATCCCTATCCTTGTCTGCCGGCTTAAACAATACATCGCCCTTTCCTTCAGAGTATATGACTGTGTTGTTGGCAAGGTAAATCGGGACTCGCCACGACTTGAAGGAGTCAGGTAGGAACCATTTACAATGAGGAGTCATATGCGCAGAGGCGCCTGAGTCTGTATTCCATAACATGTCAGACAGCAAAGTCTTCGAGTTGACAGATTGACACACGGCTGCCTCCACTTTGATGGCGGGCCCATCACAACCTTCTTCGACCTTTGGGGTAGCCTTGGCGGCATCAGCTTTTGCTCCACAACGGCTTCCACGCTTTTTAGACTTGGCATTGGGGTCAGTCTTCTTTGCATTTTCACAGGCCGCTGAGAACTTAGGACAGTCTTAGACCTTGTGTGTATATCCTGACTCCTCACAGACAACCCTCAGCCATTTATATCGGACTGAGGGCGAGTCCCTTAGCCAACACGTATCTTGAACAATTACTAACTAGATCCTAAGATTGTACTTCCATTATATTCATCTTAGGTGTAGTCAAATATTGTCATTTATATCGAACCGAGGATCGTACCGACATTATATTGATCTTGGATCTCAAGACACCTGGTCTAGACTTCTAACATAAGAAATATGTGGTATTCTAGTGGACCTTGCAAAACACAATTTGGGCTGCGTGAGCTAGTCGCGACATGAGATGGTCAAGCACCCTGTTTATGATTTCCATGCATCAACTGCTTCGTCGGAGAAGGGATTTCGCTGATTTGAGTCTTGCGCTGTGGCAGTTAGCCTAAAACTTCACTAGAGGAACCAAAGTCATACCTCGGTCATTGATAGACTGAGCTGTTGGTACTACTACTATATATAAAAAAATTGTTAGCATTGACCATTGAGACCAATTGAACATAAACCCACCATCTTCGCGTTGTGCCGTTTTCAGACGTTGAGCCTCCCTATGTGCTATGGCAGCAGCAGATTGGCCCTGTAGCCAGTGAGAATCATCAAGTTTGCGCGGTGCGATGTGTGTGCTCACTCTGATCTTCACAATCACATCGTATGTGCTCTCCTTCAACCCCTGGGCATCCTCTAGTAGCCGTTTGTACTGCTTTCTCCTGACGAAGTAACTCGCGTTTGAAACCTTGACAGCCGCCAGATTAGTCTTAAGGTCCTCCTGCAGACTTCGTAACACAGGAATTGTGAGCCTATGAGTCACCACAGGAGCACAAAATAATTGACCCACTTTTTACAATCTTTTTCAAGTTCTTGGTACTCATCCATGCCCAGATCACGGGCATATTTCGCGAGGTCTTCAAAAGCAACCAAGAGATGCTTCTGCGATATATCGAGATAACTGGTAATCATGGAAGGTTCGTTCTTTCGGAATGCTCCTAGGGTACAAGCGCCGGTAACGCAGTTTACGATGTTGGATACTCCGACGACGACGTTGAAAGCCTCCATTATAAAATGCTGAGTATCGAGATCAAGCAAAGATTGAGGTTGTACTAGTGTGTTAAAGTCATCTTCTGGCTCTATGCCTTTTGACTGCTGTAGAGTTGCCTGACTAGGAACAATGAAATACATACATACTATGTACAACCTTATTCCCCTCCATCAAGGTTACAGTCAAATCAGACATGTGTTACCGCCGCCTCGGCGATAAATTCCGGCAAAATACGCGCGCCTGTCAGCGTTGTGTCATGGTCACAAGATGTACTTGTATTTCAATAACAACGGTACCCTTTCCATTACAATAGTCTGATGGAGGCAGTATCATCTTCGTCCCTCTCCGACTATCGATGGCTGACCTTGTCATCTTGAAGGACAGCGCAGCGGAGCTCAGCAATATCGAAAGATTCTGGCGCGACCATTATAACTTTCTTAAAGAACGCGGGTACACACTCAGGAAACGGTATGATCCAACATGGGTGCCTTCGTGGCTCAACACTACCAAAAGCTCAAGAGAATGTGAAGATGGACATCATATACCTGTGAGCTGTGTCTGCTGCGAGCAATTCTGTTTCATTAACAAACTCTACCGTCCAGTATGGTCAAGCTTTGGATGCGACTCGTGCCGACGGTACCCTTGTCGTCTTGAAACGACTCGACCTCGACAAGCACGAGCACGAGATACCCATCTTGAGACATCTTACCTCCACACCTTTCGTCTTGAATATGCGGAACCATTGCGTACCTGTCGTGGAGATCATCGACCCACCCCAAGGTTCTCGCATAGCTTTCATAGTTATGCCGCTTCTTCTCAGAGTGGATTCTCCTCCATTTGAGACCGTTGGGGAAGCTGTCGGGTTCTGCAAGCAGATATTTGAGGTTTTTCCAAAGTCTTGTTTCAGTGTTCATCAACCTTACTCAGCGATCTAGGGTTTGAATTACTTGCACAAGAACAACATCGTACACGGGTACGTCTCATGCATGTCACAAGTAATGCAATACTGACGCCGTCTCATAACTCAGAGATTGTAAATCCGACAATATCATGGCCGATTCTCTACGTCTTTTTGACTCTCCACCTCACCCAGCCAAAAAAAGTATGAAGCGAGATTATAGCGGAAGGGTAAAGATACTTTTTTCTCGTACCTTGAAACCAGTCAAGTACTATTTCATCGACTTCGGCCTGTCCAAAATTTATCGACCTGAAGATGCCCCTTTCCTAGAGCAGCCTCCATGGGGCGGAGATAAGACTGTTCCAGAGCATCTAATACCCAACCCCCCTCCTTGCGATCCGTTTGCCGTGGACATCTATTGTCTTGGAAACTTCCTGAGACAGTACTTTCTTGATGTATGTATAATATCCTTTGAACCCTTTAATGTGTGGGTCTCTGATTCAAATATCAGGGGCTGGATGGCGTTACTATCAAACCTCCCCCACGAGGTTTTGAATTCCTCCGTGAGCTCATCACCGATATGGTGAATACAGACCCGATGAAGCGACCACGGATGTCCGAAGTGGTATCTCGTTTTGATTCGATTGTCTCGGGGCTCAAGAAAAGGAAACTACGCTCACCATTCATTCGTACTGACAATCAACTTGGCATCTTTGGTACCGTGATACATTGGAGCAAACAATTATCTCGTACGGCGCGTGGTATACCTCCTATACCCATTCCTGCAATCTAACGTCAGGCAGTTCATTGACAACTCGTGAACATATGAGTAAAGTATACGTATAACGGCCATGTACGAAAATTTATCCTGTTAAATAAAATTTTGAAGCTGGTCACGCGCGATGGCCTTCAAAACTTAGAAGGCTGCAGTATGCCAGACATAGAAGATTACTTTTGTATCTATGCCCAGTGCTGAGAAAGAAATGACCATGTGTGAGGTGTCGGACCGGCCATGTGTGCTTTTTTGTTTCAAAGTTATGGACATACTGTAGCATTGTTAGGACAAATGTCACGGAAGGAAATGTCAGTTATGACCTGACATATACCATAAGTGAAACAAGCCGAGGCTTTTTACAGTGAGCATGGCATTTCTACAAGTTTGTATAGAAGTTACTTCAAGCTTGGAGAAAATCAGGACGTTTCTTGATCGTTTCATTATTGTTTGTTACTGCTGTAACCTTTCCGGTCGAAGGAATGAAACAAGGGTTCGATTCCCTGCACGCCCAGACCTCCTTTCTGGGTATACACCATATGTGTCCCTGACCTTTTGCATATCACGCGAGTCACACACCATCGTCGTACCTCAGACAATGGAGGCAGATACATATATATATTCTTTTTACCTACTAATAGACACCCTAAGTCAATTATACATGGACTGAGGGTGAGCCAAACATTATTTACACACATACCAACTATCATACTTACATGTACCACAAATCAGATATTTACTGGTCTGTGTGTATTTAAGTTATACTTTGGACTCCAACAAGTTATGAGATTTGCTGCTTAGCAAACCTGGACTTGGACCAACATTTCCTTATCTGCCAGACCAATGGTCTAGATATTGAAATTGATCTACTCCTACATCTTGTAGCACTAAGTAAGTTACGAGTCCTCAGTATCAGAAAGAAACTCTGTTCCACCTGTAGCACTAAGTAAGTTACGAGTCTACAGGGTAGGGTAAGTAAAGAGAGTATCGAATGGGAAGTAAATATAACGTACCCTCAGTATCAGAAAGAAACTGAGGGGACGGGGAGGTAAACGCACGCGACATAGGTAGTCGGTGGCTGAGTGAACTGTATAGTACGATCGGGCTCGATCGTACCAGAGAAGTCGAAATAAGGAAAATATAAAATAAAGTAATAAGAAAAGAAAAACAAAAACCATTTAGTAACCGGGAGGCGGCAATTTAACCAAAGGTAAGGGAGACGCCGCCGCCACAGCAAGAGTCTATCCCAACACTCCCCCAGACTCGAGCTGGGGCGTTAGGCCGAGTAATTCAATGAGACGGGAGTGAGCGATGCGACCGAGAGGTTTCGTAAACAAGTCTGCAGGATTTTGGGCTGAGGGGATGTGGCTGACGTCAATGTCGCCCTGTTTGACGTGCTCGCGGATGTAATGATGGCGAATGTCAATGTGCTTAGCACGGGCGTGTCCTTTAGTGTAGAGAGCTAGTGAGAGGGCAGGCGAGTTGTCGATGCAAACGATGGCTGGTAAGGTCTGCGGAAGGTCAACGTCGAGGAGCCAATTGAACATCCACATGGCTTGTTGAGCACCGTGAGTCAGGGCCATGTATTCGGCCTCTGTTGTGGACAATGCAACGGTAGGCTGTCGCTTCGAGCTCCAAGAGACAGCTCCCCCTGCCATCGTAAAAACATAACCTCCAGTGGATCGCCGAGTATCGAGGTCTCCGCCAAAATCTGCATCCACATATCCGACAGGCTTAATGTCCGCTCCCCGTCGATAGACAATGCGGTGATCCAGAGTCCCATTCACATACTGCATCACATGGGCTAAAGCCTTCCAGTGAGCAGGTCCGGGGTTGTTCTGGAACCGTGCGAGGAGTCCAACGGCAAACGACAGATCTGGTCGGGTGGCGGCCTGGGCCCACATCAACGAGCCGAGAGCCTCGCGGAAGGGCTTGTCCTGCATGTATTTGCGATCTTCATCAGTTTGCGGGGACGGATATTCGGTTAGGACGATACCAGCAGGTAGGGGGGTGTTCTTGGGGTTCGAATCCTGGAACCCAAAACGCTCGAGCATGCGCTCCAAGTATGCACATTGTGACAGGTAAATGTCTCCGGTATGGGAGTTCTTATCGACGCGTACACCTAATATGTAATTGAGTTCCCCCATGTCCTTGATCTCGAATTTTGATCCCAATTCCCTTTTTGTGACTTCAGATCCCTCCAGAGTGGAGGAAGCCCCCAGAACATCATCATTATAATTGTCTGTGATGGTGTGCTCACCTGCAACCCGCTTATATCTGACACAGCTGTCGGCGCATGATGCAAGATACCCAAGTTCGTCATATGCTCGGTCGAGGTTGTGCCACCAATTGTGGCCGCCCTGCATGAGTCCGTACAAGGTTTTCCTGAGGTGTAAGACCTTTCCCTCCCCCCCTCAAAAACCTGGCGGGGGTTTCATATAGACGGTGTGTTCGAGTTTGCTATTCAAGTAAGCAGACACAAAATCCACTTGCCAAATATGCATGCCTAACGCCACTGCAATCGCCACTGTCATCCTCATAGACTCCAGACGCACCACAGACGCATATGTCTTGTCAAAATCTTCTCCCTGCACCTGAGTGTATCCCTTCGCAACCAGACGGGCCTTCCGCTTCACAATCTCTCCCTCCGCATTATACTCGTTTGCATACACCCACATACAGTCGACTACTTTCTTCCCTGCAGGCACGTCCTGGGAGTCGATCACCTCCCACACTTCTTTCTCCTCCATGACCTTCAGCTCCGCATCCATGGCAGGGACCCACAGTCTAGGCTGTCTCATAGCCTCCCAGTAGCTTTGCGGTGGGGCTTCTGAGTCTCTAGCCCGGGTCGACATCAGGAACACAAAGGCCATAGCCGAAGTGAGTAAGGCCTCAGGTGCCCCCTCTCCTTCTGCCCATTCCTCCCCTGCCTCTCGGGCCACAGATTGCGTAGCCAGGGACTCACGAGCATCAACCATAGCACGGGTCGGCCGAGTCGCCCTGGTGGATCGTCGGAGGACTGGGGTTGTTGTAGGCGCAGATGAGCGCTGGTCTGCTGCCCCTGCGTCAGGGCTCAGTGTGCCGTGCAGGGGGCCATCAGAAGAGCGGATTTGAGGTGCGATCTGCTGCCTGGGAGAAGGAATTGCGGGGGCTGCGGGGTTTGTGGCAACCGGGGTAGAGGATTCTAGGTCGTCTTTGTCAGATAGAGTTAAAGTGCGGTGGCCTAGTCCCTCCTCAAATATAACATTTCGGCTGGTGACAATCAGACGGTTTGTGCAGTCATACAGGCGGTAGCCATGGCTTGAGTACCCCACCATCACGTACTTGATTGACCTTGGATCAAGTTTGGACTTGATGAGCTCCGTTGGGACCCTTGCATACCCAATGCAACCAAAAGGCCGCAAGTGACTCACATCCTGTCATCTTCCCAACCACTTCTCTTCTGGGATGACGTTGGGGTGGCGTGCCGATGGCAGTCGGTTTCTGGTGTAGATCACTGTGGATGCCGCTTCTGCCCACAGACTTTTTGGGAGGTTGCTCCCGGCAAGCAGGCACCTCACGCCGTTGAAGATGGTACGGATAGACCGTTCCACCACTCCATTTTGTGGGTGTGCGTATGGTACCACGGGCTTGAGGGTGATACCGGTATCCCTGCAATAGCCATGCCATAGATGGTTGACCCACTCCCGACCACCGTCAACCTGGATGGTTTTGAGTTTGTTACCAGTCTGGCATTCGGCCTCAGTGACGTAGGTCTTCAGGGCCACCAGGGTCGTATCGCCGGCTTTGTTTGTAAGGTACTCGCCCTGCAAGTGGGACAACCCTGCATCGGTGAATACCATCAGGTACAATGCACCTCCCAACAACGCCACAGTCGCTGGTCCCCAGAGGTCAATGTAGACCTTCTCGCCGGCAGTCTGTATGTCTTCTGACACGCCATCATATGGTCGAGTAGTCTGCTTTCCATAGATGCAATCTTCACACAAGCCAGGTGCATTCACCAACCCTTTTATGTGAAGACCATCCACCAACTGTTTTGATTCCAGTTTTCGGATCGACTGAACGCTGGCATGGCTAAATCTCCAGTGCCATACATCTAGCGAGACGGGTCGGTCCAGGGATGATGCAACCAGTGCCCTGGGGGATGTCATCTGGTGATCCAGACTTCCATGGAGGGTGTGAGAGGCGATGTCCGGCATGGAGTTACCAGTAATGGGTGCGGAGAGCTCTAGACGGTACATCCTGTGCTTCTTCTCCCCAGTCATGAAGGTATGTCCAGCCGGGTCGATGAAGCTAGCTTTACCTCCTGCAAAGGTAACCGAAAAACCCAAATTGTCAAATTTTCCGATTGAGACCAGGTTTGCGGCGAGGTCAGGTGTGTGTAGGGCAGTTTTGAAGATCAACTTTGAGGTACGTCCGTTTACAGTCGTAATCCTTTTTACAGTTCCCTCTCCTAGGATATTGAAGACACTGCCTCGATTTGCCAAAACTCCCTGACGTGGGCTCGGGTACGCTTTGTATTCCTTGAAATCGGACCGTTTTACGAAGCAATGATCGGTTGCCCCTGAGTCAGCGTAAGTAGGAACTTCCTCATTCTCTGTGGAGAGTGCAAATGCGCTAGCAGAGATTTCAATGTTTGACAGGTATAATTCCAATGGCTCCATGCGTGTGTCATACGCTGCGGCTGGAGCAAATTGCGTATTCACCATCAAGGCATATGTAGTCTGGGGTGAGGTCTCCGTAGTAGATGCTAAGTTTGCGGTGGGAGTTTGGGTTTTAGGGGTTGTCTGATTTTGTGTGTGAGGAGGGTTTTGTGTGGCGTTCTTTCGTCGACTGAAGTTTGGTGGAAACTGGCCTTCCTTCCCTCCACCTCACCAATAGCAGTTCTCAATGGTATGTCCAGTGCGTCCGCAGTTGGGATTCGTGCACACTGGCTTCTTATGTTGCTGTGGTCCTTTGACGAATAACGTGGTGGAGGTTGCATCGGTGTTTGTTGCCAATTGTTCCTTCACGCGTTCCCAATGAACGTTCAACCCTGCAATCAACTCAACTGAGGTTTTTGTCGATTGTAGTGAAGCGATGATATAATCCCATGATGCAGGCAGTGATGAAATCACGATGGCGTGGAACTGATTGTCTTTGATGTCAGCTCCTTTTTCCACTGCGAAATTCCACTTCGAGCGGAGGTTGGTGATATGCTCATGAAAATCCGTTCCATCCGAGTACTTCGTAGCTCTCAGTGCATTCTCAGCCGAGTTTGCTCCTAAGTCCGAGATGGTTCCATAAGCCTCCTTAAGTGTCTCCCAAACCTTTGCCGCAGTGTCTGTCATTTTGATTCCAAGGCCTACAGGATTCTTGGTGTTATACACTATTAGCGCCAGAGTCCATGCATTTCGGGCCTGCCACTCTTGGTGGGACGGAGATTTATCCCACCATTCAGTTGCCGCTGGGGTGGGTACCGTCATTTTTGGGTTTGGTTCCTCGATTTTTCTGTCCAAATAACCCTCAGCGCCTCTCAGCCTTGCTGCAAGAAGCACCCGGTCTCTGAACATACTATAGTTTGTTCCATCGAATAGAAATTCATCTGGGAATGTAGGTGGGTTGCTGTTCCCTCCGGTCACAGTTGTGGCGGTCATATTTTGGTAAATGTAGTGAATGTGGTGTCAATGGACGCGTTGTAAAAAAAGGAGCGCTTTTCGGGGCCTATAACCTGTAGCACTAAGTAAGTTACGAGTCCTCAGTATCAGAAAGAAACTCTGTTCCATTTGTAGCACTAAGTAAGTTACGAGTCTACAGGGTAGGGTAAGTAAAGAGAGTATCAAATGGGAAGTAAATATAACGTACCCTCAGTATCAGAAAGAAACTGAGGGGACGGGGAGGTAAACGCACGTGACATAGGTAGTTGGTGGCTGAGTGAACTGTATAGTACGATCGGGCTCGATCGTACCAGAGAAGTCGAAATAAGGAAAATATAAAATAAAGTAATAAGAAAAGAAAAACAAAAACCATTTAGTAACCGGGAGGCGGCAATTTAACCAAAGGTAAGGGAGACGCCGCCACCACAGCAAGAGTCTATCCCAACACATCTGACTCAGATATAATGATGTGCCAGATCTGGCTCAAAGCCCGAAGCCAACTGGGGCTGGGTCCAGAGAAGCCAAGCTGCCAAAGCCTTTAAAGATGCCACAAGCCTTCTTTCTAAGCTTTGACAGGCCTTGTCAAGGGACGTTTATACTTCTTCCATGAGCTATGCTCCATGCCTTTATTAGGGGCCTTTGCCTCCAAACCTCTGACTTCATCCCAACCACAACCTCACTGTGTTCAGTTAGAGCCTTGTTTTGCAAACTCAATGCTTGATCCCAGCCACAACTATAAGGGTGCCTCTCGAAGTCATGACTTGGTCACACAGCCCAGCAGAATAAGATCTAAAGTCTATTAAACAACTATACAATGGGCAGCAACTAACTACATCCTGACAGAGGGAGATTCAAAGAAAACAAGGCTAAGGAGTTCTTCCAGGAGTTCTTGAAAACAATGTTGTGACCAAGTTAGATGAGTGTTTGCCACAATAGAGTTATATCTTTTGAGGTAAAAAGTGATTTAGTCATACAATATCACATGATGACAACATGTGACACCAGGCTGATGAGTGGTCACCTGACAAATCACAAGGTCATTGTCACATGACTCATCACATGAGTCCGGAGTTTTTGAAAATAGTAAGTAGATAAGATGGCTGGTTTATTTATTAATTTCAAACTCAGCAAATAAGCAAAGAATTGTGTCTGACAATGATATGACTCTATATCTATATGTCATAAGCCCTGGTTAAAATAAACCATACTATATGCTGAAAACTGGAGGCATAACAGGTGGACAATCCCCATAAACCCTGAAAACATGAAAACACTTGGATAATTTATAATTCTGAAAAGCTAATGAAATAACAGATTAATTATTGATTATTTAATGCTAGAATGGTGGACATAATGGATAAGCCTCCCAGATGCAGCAGATCAAGAGATACTCAAGATCTGATGTTCTACTTCATGGAAATAATAAAGGAGATAAATCAGGACATGGAAAGGTAGAAAATAGATGAAAAGGAAGGGGAATATGCTCTAGGAGTGTCGAGGAACTTTCTAGAACAAGAGAAAAAGTTTTAGAAATGATCTGACTAGGAGAAAGACCCATGGGAAAGGGATGACCAAAAAGAGGAAGTGCTGGCCTTTGCCAAGGCAGCTCTGTAGTCCAAGTAGCAGAGGTTTGACTCTCTTCACTTTCACAGGCAGCTCATCATAAGGTGTACTTTTGTGCTTGGTTAAATGCATTGTTTCTTCATAAGCACAATTTGATTGAGCAACCCTTCCATAACAATAGCTGCAAGGTTGTCTTACAAAAATGCTGCAGAGGTGGGCACCACTGGTTGACCTGCAGCCTCCAGCTACATGTCTAGGGGGAGTGTTAGCGTATGACATCTAGTCAGCACTATTCGGTATCGGTGTTATTTTATTTTATTTCGCTTTTACATCTACTTATATTTTATTTGTTGTGTTGCGCCACCACGGCTCAACACTTTATTTGCTATTCTTTATTAGAAACTTTATTTTCAGACTATAAAACCTTACGTACACAAACGTGCCCCTCAGTCGGTTTCACGGACTTCGTCGTGATTCACTGAGGGACATATATTTATACTTGTCAGCAGCAGTAACGAGCACTGGGCAGGCAAAGGGGCCAAGTGTGGTATGCACGCGGAAGGAAGGAACTTTACAGGATTCTTAAGTATTCAAACTTATCCCCTTTTTTGTCCTTTTGACTCTTTCAAGCTTTCGACTTACGGGGACTGATTTGCACAACATCCACACTAATATCAAAGAAAGGGAAAGAAACATTTTCGCATTTCCACAGATAACACAGTACAGTTACAACAATAAAAAAAAAACGCACGTAGAACCGATCATTACAATCATATGCATCATCCAGCCAACACCCCTTCCCTCCTCACCGTCTCCCTAAACACCTGCCGAAACCTCACTGACCACCACCCCCTCTCTTCTCTCTCCCCATCCCCCTTCCCCTTCTCACTCCCACTCCCACTCCCACTCCCATGAGCTTGAACTTGAACATTACCACCCGCAAGAATCATCGACGGACTCTTCGGCAACGGCATCCCCGACGCCAAAAGCGCCCTCACACCCTCCTGCGTATCCATCCTCTTATCCATCTGCAAATCATACCCACAATTCACGTCGTTCATACCAAGTCCAAGTCCGAGACTGTGCTGCGCAGGCGTACAAAGCGAGACGAGCGTCGTACGGTACGACCTAACGAACGACCATATCCATTCTTGGTCATGGTCTTGGTCCTGATCTTGTCCTTCCTCTTGGTCTGTCGGCTTCATCGATTGTGGAACTTGAAACCGAAGAATAAACACAGAGCTCTTGTCCAAATCCCGATTAGACGCATGATTGATCCGTCTAGGGTCTACCGAAAAGGCTTCAAGCGTGAGCGTCAGCGTGTTCGAGTTGTCCGTATCTTCCTTGTCTAACACCCAAAATAATATAAAAAAAGAAAGAAGAAAGAAAAGAAAGAAAAAGATCAGAGGAACATCAATACAGATCTCACTGGAAGAAGAAAAAGCCAATATGAACCATGAGTATCCAATTCGTCGTCGTCGTCGTCATCATTGTCAGTCTCCCGCCCTCCTCGATATAATGAATCTTGCTTCACGTCCAGAATCCTCGTCGTCCCAATATGATTAAGCAGCGTCCACGTTTCATCTTCAACGTTGTCTTCACCCCCAGAGCCGGAGCCAGAGCCGAGCGCAGCAAGAACTAACAAGTCCGAAAACACAAAGACCTGAATCGGCGTTCCACAAGTCACATCCACACCATCATGGGCATCCAGACTCGGACTCGGCGACGCATTTCGTCGAACCTTTGAGCGATTCGTCCGTCCCTTAGCCAGTGCCATCTTGAACGAAGAGAATAAAACCGAAGAAGCAGCAGCACACGTCGAAGAAGCCTTGACAGAGCTGCCCAGAGAAATTATACCAGTCCCCGATGAAGACGAACTTGTCGATCCAGACCTTAAACGTCCATTCGCCAGCGTGGTGTCCAATTTACAAATCCCAGTCCCAAGTCCCGCTCTATTCTTGTTCCCGCTCCTGTGAGCCTTCACACAAGCATTTGTCGTGCTACTACTAGTAGTTGTAGCGTTCATACCCGGCGGGAAATAGCGGAACAGCGCCGACGACGTCCCCGTAACGCCTGGAAGATCATGAGCTTCCACATCAATGAGACGAAGAACTCCATGGTGCAAGAGTCTTCGTTCCCTCGTCGCGAGATGGCTCGAAGACGGGAGTCCCTGTATATGAGCTGCCAATTGTTGAACCATCTCATACTCATCCTCACGGAGCTTAACCTCTGTCATCACTCGAATAAACATCTCCGTCGAACGCACCAACGCCAAAGTAGGCATATAATCCCTATGACTCTTCGGTGTCAATTCCAAAAGCCTCTATCACACACCCAGCGTAAGATGCACTAAGGAAACAAAGAGACAGAAACATGCGTACATTGAACAAACCAGGAAACCTCGCGAGCAAATTGACAGGCTCAATCAAAAAGCTCTGAAAATTCCACCCCTCGCACTCCTCCGCCTTCTCCTGAATCCTCACAAACTCCCTGAAATCACAGTCTTCAATCTCAAACAGCTCCTCCGCAAGACAAATTACATGTTCCAGATTCACAAGATATGGCTGGTACACCTCCAACCTCGGCACAAAGGCTCTAATCATCTCGGCTATACGCTCGACCGTCGGATACTGCGCGTCCCGCGCCGATTCTAACGACGCGAGAATCTGGGTATGCAGGACGACGATATCCTCTAGCCAGTCGAAGAGACGCGCTATTTCAGTAGGGACACCTGCGATCCATTCTTTGGTGTCTTGGACACGGAGGGGCACGATAAAGAGCCGCACGAACACCTGAAGGCGCTTCACAAAAGCCTCTTCGCATTGGTGAATCTCGATGATCAGATCTTGCCTTCGTGTCTCCATATCATCCTCGTTTGAAGCTTCCATCGGTGCTGGAGGTGGAGGCGGTGGACTGACTAATCGCGAACGAGACCGACGGCGGTCTTCATGTAGAGACGCACCGCGACCTTGTCGCATGTTGTCCGCGGTTGAAGGGCTCGGTGTCCTAAACACAACACTCGAACGTAGTCCCTTCTCCAAACTTGTCTTGGTGCCCAATCAGAAAAGCGATATCTCTGAGTGGTTGAACCAAGTACGTATGTGATGTACTCACTTTCCTGTCCCCCTTTCCTTGGCCAAGTTTCCGGAATAGCGTCTCAGCCGCAGGACTCAGCTCCGATTCACTGTCATCACCCCAATACATGCTCCCCACAGACGACAAATCACTTTCCGCATGCACCAGCGGACGTTGAATGTCATTTCGGCGGTCTTCGTATGATCCAACAAAATCGGGATCCCTGCTGTCATCGTTTGGAGTATCAGCCGTGCTAACATTGACATGGCGCTGTTGACGTCGTCCCTTGAGCGCACTCGCGTTCGAGCTCCGCCGATCCATCGACCTCTTCTTTTCGCTATCGTTGCTGAGCACGGGCGTTAGCACACTGGGACTCGTAGAACGGTGGTACACAGAATGTCGTCGTAACGCTGCTGGAGTGGCAGCTGTGTCGGTCTGTGTTATTATTGGTGATCTTGACAACGGTTCATATTGAGATTGTGCTTGTTGTGCCTTAAGAGTTGGGGTGCGAGGTAGTCCGAGATGACGTTTATTTAGGAGAGGTATGCGAGATTCAGTGTTATCGGGGGAATCGGACGATATGAGGAACGTGGGTGTCGGTGTATGAGTTGCAGTCCTCGAACGCAATCTGCGGGTATCAGAAGGAAGTAAAACTTTGGCCTCTGTAGCGTCCTGTCCACCGTCTGAGTCGGTATTGACATCAGATCTTTGTTCTGCCAGGCGATGTGTCTGGGTTGCTTCAATGAGAACATGAGATCCGCTAATAGCGACAGCCTCCTCTCCATCATACTCGCTTTCACTCTCTGTCGGATTATCATCAAAGTTGAGATTTGACACAATATCACGAAGTGCTTCCCGACGCTGCTTGTGTTCGGAGGGCGCATCAAAAGCAGAGCTCGTTTGTTGTACCGGGGTGCGATCGCCTGTTACCCGGCGCGTTGAACGAAGAGAGGTATCTGCATGTATCGACGCAGATGTTTGACGCAATGAGCCACCTTTGGTCTTTTTCTTGTCCGAGCTAAGACCAATTCCAAGCCCAACCAGCTGATTGCCACCAATAAAATCTCGTCTAGCCCCAACTCTCACTCCCTTCTTTTTCTCACTTTCACTCTCTGAAGTCGACTGAGAAACACCGCGAGGAACAATAAGCTGGCGACGATCCCTGCCTCGTGGCTTCTCTTGGCTTTCGACATCCGATTCATCGGTAGACCACCAAGTGCCGGCCCCTGGGTGTCTGGACTGGAGGCGTGGTATTCCGGACGGTTGTAGGCGGGGTGTTATTTGCTGTTCGACAACACTGGGTGTAGAAGGTTGATCTGTAATTGCGGAGATGGGTTTCGGTAGAATACCAGGATCCGTGCGTGACCTGGAGCGTAATGTTTGAGTAGCTGGCTTTGAACCGTTCTGTAAATGAAGGATGAGTCAACGTATAACACGAGGCGAGTTTAAAGATTTACGCTTACTGTCGACCTACGGCTCATGCCACCTTCAAAACTCGGAGGAGGAGTATTTTTCTTTGGGATTTTTTTGAGAATGCTACGAAGAGTGCTCGGTGACGAGCCGTCTGAAACATTCAGTTGCAATTTTGGAGCAGGTGGTCGTAATGCAGATCTTGATGGTTTTGCTGGTGTATTGGTCCGCGGAGTCAAAACGTCTGCAGGGGAACCGAGTCCTCTCGTAGGCGGCTCAGGAGTAGCACACTTTGCTATTGGTTTTTCCCGCGACGCGTATGATGGTGACAAGGATCGTGAAGATCGAGAGACTCCAGAAGACCGAGGTATGCTGAGGTGGTAGTTGCTGGAAGGCTCTGGTTGTGATGGAGATTTCGTCATTCGGTCGATAGTATCACGAAGAGAGGGAAGAAGGTTCGCTTCGAGCTGAGGTAAATCATTAAGCAAGCTTTCACGGCGGCTGCGTCGAGATATCTTGGGCGGTACCGGAGGTTTATCCTCCAACGAAGACTGTGAATCGGGGTCTGCGTCATACGGATAAGCAGAAATGAAAGCACGAGTATACTGGTCGTTCGAGCTGCCTTTCGCTGTGTTCTTTGTTAGATCATAAGGAATACCTGCGGCAGCAGCATAGTGAGATGGGGGTAGAAAGGGGCGCGATGTTGTTGCATGTGGCAATGGGGAACGCGATTGACTTCGCCCAGTATTACTACGTGTCACTGACATTGTGGATAGCGTTCAAGGAATCTGGATGCGTCCTTCCGTTATCATCAGTCCTATTCCTAAGCGCCATTCGAGTACTCACTGAGCGACAGCAGTGTAACTCTGTCAATTATACAGAACGGGCCTCCAATGTAGGTGGGTGCAAAGGACAATTGATTTGAGAAGGCGGGCAGTGGAAATGCCCGACGCTTATCTCATCACGACATTGGAAAAGCCATGAAAACTGATCGAGAGATCTGCAAGTGGCTTATCAGCGACTTCCACGTGCACGGCATCGATATTTCGACATCTTTGCTCTTTACTTACACGGCTGCGCAATGTGAAATATCCTTGCATGGTACTTGGAGTAAAACCCTCAGTCCACCTCATAACATCCAGTGCTATCTATAATCTGCCTGTCATATTTGTGTGAAAATTGTTCTTACGATGACAAGACCTTGTGATCATCACGAAATTACAAAGCACCCTAGGTCTTCAGTATAAATACTGCCGTCTTCACCACGATCCAAAGGTCATCATAGTTCACACCCCTCATGGAGACAATTACACGATTAAAGTCGAGGGAAATCTCGGACATCCTCGAACCAAGTATGTACATGCCAGACACCTCGCATCTTAGTCATTGAAGTGAGGTTCGTGTTGTTTAGCGGTTGCAGCGTTCACGCCTCTGTTAGAGGCAAATCGCACCAAGATTCAGGAGATACCTAGAGAAACTTTCAAGTATGGACCCACAGACAGACATCAGGTGCGTTCTGCCCGATAATCTGGATGTATGAAGTCCAAATGGTTTGTATCCACAGCTCGATGTATACTATCCTATAGCCCCTTCCATTACGGGTAAAACACAGATTCTAGTCTGGGTGTATGGCGGAGGCTTCATTACAGGTGAACGTCGCATGCCTGCTCCCCAAGACCTGGTCTATGCCACCGTGGGTTCATTCTTCGCCCATCGTGGATTCCTCGTCATCATCCCAGATTACCGTCTGGCGCCTTCGACCATATTCCCTGGTGCTGCTGAGGACGTCCGCGATGCCATTTCCTGGGTCATCAAGAACCCGCAGCATCTTACGACACCCCCTACTCCCAGTCCCGATATCGAGAACATATATTTGATGGGCCATTCTGCTGGTGCCATCCATGCCTTCGCTTCACTTCTTATTCCTCCAACCTCCGCCACCATGCTGCTTTCAAACATCGCCGGACTCATCTTGCATGCTGGAGTTCACGACTGGGAAGACTTCGATCGCAGTCATCCCTTTTTCGGAATTGTGGCACAGCATTACGGTGGAGCACAATATGTGAACCAGAATTCATCCCTTGAGCTGTTGCAACGTGCGTCCGCGGCTACACTCGCAGCTCTGCCGCGTATGTTACTTGTAGTAGCGGAGAAGGAACCAGAATGGATATTGAAAACGAATGAAGATTTTGGAAAGACGCTTGAGACGCTGACGCGGAAGAAACCTGCTTCACTGGTCGCTCTTGATCATAATCACGTCAGCCCTAATCTGGCACTTTCGTCGGGACAGGGAGAAAGTTGGGCAGAAGACGTAATTATGTGGATCAGGGGATAAACTAGGTGGACTTAATCCACAGGTCAATGTATGTACAGTAAGCACAAGGTTCAAAGTGTCTTCTTTCGCATAGGTTTCAATTTACAGGAGGATCAAAGCTGATCATGAGCCCCATAGCGCGAGGACCGTGTACTTTTTTTTAATGTAGTCTTCGTGACGAGACGCGATCCAAGTGTCTTTCACACGGAACCCGTACTCTTCTAGGATCGGCGAACACGCCTCCTCAAGTCCAATTGCTGAGCGACAGTCGTAAAGGCGGGGAGGGAATAACTACTGGTGGCCTTTCATCACGTCCATTGGATTGGATGTATGGATGACAAGCCCCAATCTCGGGGGCCTGTGTCAGATGGTCTGAAATCTATTCAAGTACAATTGTGGCGGTGGGGTACTTTCCACCAGGAAGCCGAAGACCACCTCTACTATGCAGATTTTTTTCGAGGTTTTTTCGCATACGCTAAACTCAACGGACACCGACTATCCGAAATTGATATTCTCGTGGAGATGTTGTGCAACATCGAAAACCTTGGGAGTGTTTCTTTACCTCTTGGTTGTAACGACAGTGGAATCAACGGAACGATTACTTACAGTGAGGGTTGAGACAGATGCAGGGCAAACATAGAAGGAGATTATACGCAGACAACTCCGTGTTTTCAGGATATGGACAAGCCTCAAGCCATGAAAATGGGGCTACTTCTCCTTGAACTTGACAGCGATGGAGAAGCGTATCTCAAAAATGCCCTAGTTTACGCCATCGGACAATAGCTTTGGAATACTAGAACATAGTAGGATTCTGTTGCAGGCAGGGTAAACGGAAAGAGGGCTCAATAACCTTGATAGAGTTGTTATGGCGTGTGTACTAGCAAAGTAAGAACAACTCAGAGTGTATTTAAAGACCCCCATAGCCTCACCGGAGTATCTGATCAGCCCCGGACTTGTACATGCCTCCTGAGCTCACCTAGTAAGGACTTGCCAGTGTAGTTGAGCCCCCATTGTCAGTGGGACCTGACAATCATGGGGGGAAACAGGTGTGTACCTGTGACTGATCAAGATTGCAGGTGCTTGTGGACCTGTGACTGAAATTGACTCATTACCACAGCTTGTTGTGGTAACATGTATTGGCTGGCCTCCTGCAATCATACAGGTTGTATAGTTGCCATTTGAGGGCCAGCATAAGTTTCATGGGATGTCATCTGATGTCCCTGTCACAACGAACCTTCTTGAAAACAAGAGGAGGACGATCCATGTCCCCTCTGGTGGTTTGCACCATATGATGGCAGAGCCACATCCTGGCCCTGCCACCTCCTTGGTCTACTCCTTTCTCCCCCTGTTGAGCCATTCTGGCTCAAAAATAAGAAAGAGGCAGGTCAAACCCACCTCCCCAAACACTTGGTCTTTGTTTCTTTGGCAGAGTGGCACAACCCTTTGTTGGTCTTTACACTCTGAAGTGAGAAAAAGAAAGTTAAAACTCAGCCATAGTTAAACTTTGGCTGGCTGACTGAAGTGGAAACTCCTGCTGATGGCCTCCCATAGCCATTGCTTATGCATAAATACCAAATAGTGCTGACTTGGCCTATTTACAATGACTTATGTCATTGTGCTAGCTGCCCAGGGTGTTTCAAGCCCTGGATCTCCAGGTATCAATCAAGGGCCTCTAGGTCTTTGCACATACCCAAGGACTCCCATGTGGTATCTCCAAGGCTCCAATGAACCTCAAATTCTAATCCACTTGCACCCCACCAATGACCTATAAGGTCATCAACAAACCATTCCTGATTGTCTGCTGCCCCAAAGTCATAGGGCTCTGGGGTAGCATGGTTGGGAAACATCCCATCCTCTGCAGCATTATAAAGCCACAGTAAGGATACATGGAATTTTGCGTAGAACCTTTGTGATTTTAAGACTCCTGGTAATTCCAGCATATAATTGGAAGTCTCATTATAGACTTCTAATACTTTGTATGGTCCCACCCATTTAGGATAGAGCTTTCTCACTCTCCCCCTGGGAAGGTTCAAATTCTTTGTTGAAAGATACTGATATGACTCTATGTCTAAAGTCATAAGTCCTGGTTAAAATAAACCATACTATATGCTGAAAACTGTGGGCATAACAGGCAGACAACTCCTCAGAAACCTAGAAACATGGGAACACTTAAATAATTCATATTCTGGGAAGGCTAAGAAAATAATAGAGTATTCTGACAAGGAAGGAGACAAAAAATAGACATTAAATATTGATTATTCTGGCTAGAATGGTGGACATGACAGATCTCCTCAGATCAAGAGATTGTAAGGGGAAAATCCCCAGGACCATTCCCTTCTCTCTCCTTTCTCCTTTCTCCTTTCCTTTTCCCCCTTCCTTTTCTCTTCTTCTCCCCTTTAGATATTATTTGTACATATTGTGTCCACATTTCTGATCACCTGACATTGTTCTGTCATCTGATCCCTTCCTGGTCATCTGACCCTTTCTGACCACCTGACTTGCCAGAGTCACCTGATGGACATTACCAATCCATTCTCTGGCAATGTCCGAGTTTTTTATCTTTTATTCCCACACTCCTTTTTCAGTGGCTTATGTGTACTATACAGTTGATTCCCATGCTTCTGGGGCCCCAGAAGTGTCCACATCCTGGCATAGGGACTCCTGAGACTTATTCTCTTTGGATATCCCTCTGCCAGGTGAGTAGCTAGCTCTGTACACTGTAGCCACTTGCTAATACATCTTTGGATATCCCTCTGCCAATTGTGTGAGTTCCACAGCTCTCTGAGGTTGCCCTTACAGCAGAATAAGTCTCTCCTAACTGGTCTGGGTTCACCCAAGCAGTTGTGCTCCCCTGTCTGCTTCTTTTCTGCCTCCAGGGCCCCACTCCTGCATGTTAGCTCCTCGACTAGTCCTCTCTTGGTTCCTCCTCTATCATGCTTGCTACCCCAGCCTCAGACCTCCCTCCCAGGCACCTCTGCCCCTGCTCAGGACAATGCCCATGCTCAGTTACAGGCTGTAGAACAGGGCTTCTCCACCTCCAACACCACCCAACTTGCTCTCTCTCAGCAGCTTTCTACCATGCAGGCTCAGCTTGAAGAACTCATCTCCTCCATGCACTCCACTTCCTTAGGGGTCACCCCCAGCCCCTGGAAGAGGGGGTAGTATGTCTGTGGAGGTCTCAACAGGTCTGCATACCAAAAAATCAACAATGGGAGTTATATTTGGGGATTCTATAGAAAGACATGCAAAACAGTTGGAGCTAACCAGTGGAGGCATACAGTCCATCCACTGCAACACTAAAAATCCTCTGGCATATCCTCTTCCTCAGCCTCTGACACCCTATCTGCTACCTCCGGGGAGGGCACACCCACTGCATCTGTGAGAGGATGCTCATGATGTGGGATACTCCTCACAAGGCAAGGCCAAACTCAGGGGTCAAGACGAGCAAGCACGGCAGCGAGTGAGCTATAACGGCCAACTGGTGGCGGCAACAAGCAGAAGGACGTGAAGAGAGAGACAAGCAAGCAAAGACCGCACTATGGAGCTCACAGTCGTTCTTAGTGTATAGGCCCAAAAGAACTGCTATTGCTAGGAGTGGGGATACTTTGTATCCCACTTCTACCTATATACTACATTGGTAATACCTATTACTATGATACTTTGACTAATAGGCCCAGTCTGTAATAAGCTACATAAAGTAAGCACATATCAGCATGAGTAAGCCAGCCAATGGCATAACACCTGCTGGGAAGAGCATCCAGAGACTGACTAATAGCGTGGGTCCAAGGGCAACCCGCTGACCCATAAGGTGAGGCGCCAAGATGGGAATGGTGTAGGAAAGGCAGAGTGGCACTGGGAGACCGGCTTAGAGAGATGCTGGGGTCCAGAGGCTAAGCCTGAATAGGGTTGGACATGACTGTGGCAGTGTTACTGTTGACAAGTCGGAGGTCCCCTTACAGCATCCTTGGTCGCCAAGAGCTCCATGATGAGTGCATCCTGCTCATTGGCAGACAGGTAGCGGATGTCGAGCCCTTCTGGGAAATTGCGGGCCCAGTGACCAAGCTTTTCACATTGGCAGCATGTAGAGGCACGGACTCTTCCCCTCCTCTAAGCAGCATTGATGTCCATGGGGACCCTCATGGAGATCTTTGCTGGTTGAGCTGCTGCAGGAACCCAAGGTGCTGGACCTTGTGCAGCTGGAGCAGCTGTGGGTGCAGGTAGTGGGGCAGGTGCCCAATGAGCAGGTGGCTTTGCAGGAGGGGGAAGCAGCATTAGTGAACATGATCGAGAAGGGTGGAATGCTTCCAACTGTCGGTCTGCATGAGCATGTTGGTCTACCAGACATGCCAATTGCAATCCAGCCTTCTATGTTGTCGTCCTGGGGTTGTTCTTTTACCATGCTATCAATCTGCTTATAGGTTGATGGGTCCAGCCTGCGTCGGAAACAAAGGACCAGTTGCATGGACCTGAGGAACTCCAAGTGCTGAATCAACTGTTTGAACCTGTCCACATACGTGTCAAGGGTGTGGCCCTGTTGGTGATAGGAGGTTCCCTCTAGCATGAGGGCTGTACATTGCACCTCATCTGGGTGCGTGAACTTGGAAAGGAACCAAGACTCAAAGGCGCCCAGTCGGGGAACATGTTGGCATCGTCCTCCAAAATCTCCTAGGCCAAATTGGCCGCACATCCAGCATTCATGTAGGACAATGCCCACATAATTGTTTATGTTGGGTCACCAAAGGATGATGCATGCAAACTAATGTAGGTCTTGGAGACCATTGTCGTTGTGGGGGGAGGCAGCGGGGTGACAGTCGCTGCTGGGAGGACTCCAGAGGTAGAATGATCCAGAGTTGGCAATGAGGGGGCATGGGAGAGAGCTGAGGGGCTGGTGGTGATCCCTAAGGAAGTGGAGTGCATGGAGGAGATGAGTTCTTCAAGCTGGGCCTGCATGGTAGAAAGCTCCTAAGAGAGAGCGAGTTGGGTGGTGTTGGAGGTGAAGAAGCCCTGTTCTACAGCCTGTAACCAAGCATAGGCATCGTCCTGAGCCAGGGCAGAGGTGCCTGGGGCAGGAGGGAGGTCTGAGGCTGGTGTAGTAGGCATGATAGAGGAGGGACCAAGAGAGGACTGGTGAGGGAGCTAACAGGCAGGAGTGAGGCCCTGGAGGCAGAAAGGAAGCTGACAGGGAAGCACAACTGCTTGGGTGAACCCAGACCAGTTAGGGGAGACTTATTCTGCTGTAAGGGCAACCTCAGAGAGCTGTGGAACTCACACAACTGGCAGAGGGATATCCAAAGATGTATTAGCAAGTGGCTACAATGTACAGGGCTAGCTACTCACCTGGCAGAGGGATATCCAAAGAAAATAAGTCTGAGGAGTTTCTATGCCAGGATGTGAACCCTTCTGGGGCCCCAGAAGCGTGGGAATCAACTGTATAGTACACATAAGCCACTGAAAAAGGAGTGTGAGAATAAAAGATGAAAAACTCGGACATTGCCAGAGAATGGATTGGTAATGTCCATCAGGTGACTCTGGCAAGTCAGGTGATCAGAAATGCGGACACAATATTTACAAATAATATCTAAAGGGGAGAAGAAGAGAAAAGGAAGGGGGAAAAGGAAAGGAAAAAGGAGGGAATGGTCCTGTGGATTGTCCCCTTACAGAAGGCCAGATTGTTAAAGTTGATGCAGTTGCTAAGGCAATTGTCAGTAATGGTCATTGTTGCTATATAAATGGTGATAGTGGCCACATGTCCATGTCACATGATTCATCTGATTAGATTTTGTGCAATCTGGTCAGATGGAGGCCAATTAGATCAGAATAAGGTTGGGTCAGTTGGCATTGTTAGTTATCTTGATTTTATTGTTATTGGGCAGTCAGCACTGACTGGGTTGTATCAGTAGTCAACAAACTGGATGTAGGAGTAAGGTAGGTGAGAGCCTACCCAGCTTGAGCCAGGACTTAGGTCAGTCAGAGCTCGGTATGAGCTCAAGGGCTGGTCCTGCTATAACAGCAGCCAGATGGCAGAGACCAGGGTTCTCAGCACTTATTTAGACAATCCCAGAGGATACATCTGAGTTGTCAGGTGATGATTGCAATAGCAATCCCAATGAGGTCCTTAAGTGGAGGATTCTGGTGTTCTGGAGACACCTATGAGGAGGTCCCAAGGGCCTCCACCAGACAGAGACTGCTAACCAAAGTAGCGAGGCATATTGCTATCCAGTGGAGCATGAGGGATAACATTATCCCTAAGACTCTAGACATGTATATAAAAGTCTATATGGACTTCCTTGAGTTGGAGGTTCAAGAGTACCTCCAATGAAAACAGAGTTGAGGAGCACAAGTATCCTTGGTATGGCCATTGCCAGTTCCACAGGTCATTGACCTGGTGATACTGTCTCCAGTGCACAAAGTGTTTGCTATCCTCCAGGCTCCTCAGCAGCCTGAGGGAACTCTACAAGTGTTTGCAGCTAGACAAGCTACAGTAGAGTGCCAATGGAATGTTGCATCAAGAGTTATAGCCCCTAATGATGCTCCTTCCACTGAAGAGGGATCCACTTTTACAGTGGATCTAATGCACAGACCTAGTTGAGAGACTGGTCCTCAGAGGCAAGGGATGATGTGGGATGATTGTATCATCCTACAGCAGTTCTGCAATGGGAATTTGAAGGACTATGGACAGTCCTTCATAGATGACCAAGGAGTGTTTCAAAGGAACACTATGCTTGATGCATGGTCACAAGCTGCTGTGCCTAGAGGCACAGAAGCAGAAGTGAAGCAGGAGGAAGAAAATGTTCTTCCTGATGTTGGAGCAAACAAGAGGAGGCAAAGACTCCTAAGCCCTTTATCTTTTCTTGATTTGTCATTCCATCTGCCTTTCATTAAGATGCAGTTGTTAAGTGACATTGCACAAGTGCCATAATGATTTACTGAGCATTTACCCTTACTACTTTGTTTATTCCTTTTGCTTCCTTTATTCACTTCATTTTCCCATTTATTTCATCATTTGCACTCCTTTAGACTGTTATTTTACTGGTGATGTGCTGACTTGCTGCCTAGCTGCCATGCAGGAAACAACCAACAAGACCAGCCAGATAGTGTAGCTAGCAAGTAGTAGCGTTACATGTGTGTGAGAGGAGTCAAGCAAAGTCCTAGAAACCTATTAAGGTATGAAGTTGGAGTCGGTAAGGAGATAGCAATGGATGAGTTAGCAATACAACTGTTACTGTTGCTACCAGTTTGTAGCGTAAGAGGAGATCTGTAATCAAGACCCAGAAGGTTGTTAAGTGGTAAGGAGGAGTTTAATGAAAATATAAAAGTTGCTAGCTGTAGGTGCTAGCATTGACAAAGGCGAGACTAGGGCACCTGTATGGTGCTTAACAAAGACAAAGCTATGGTGCCTATATGACACTTAACAAAGGCAAACAAGAGTTAGACTTAACAATGCTGTTAAGCCTAGAGATGAGAGAGAGAAGGCGACTACTGGACTGGGAAAACCCAAATCAGCCAGTAGCGAGGTAAGAGCAAAAAGAGATCTAAAGCATAGTCTGAAGTGGGGACTAGACTCTGGTACAATTCAATGATGATTAGCTGACAGGGCAGTATTTATAGGTATGTAAGGTAACAAAAGGGGAAACTGGTAAGAGGTAGTAAGCATAGCGAAGCACCATTTGGCTGCCCTAGTCTCAACTTTGTTAATGCTAGCACCTACAGCTAGCACCTCGTATATTTCTGTCAACTCCACCTTTATTCCTTAATGACTTTCTAGGTCTTTTAATTTTACAGATCTCATCTTGCACTACAAACTGGTAGTGACAGTAACAGCCATATTGTTAACCCATTCTCTGTCTACCACTGCTATCTTCTTACCAACTCTGACTCCACATCTTAACAGGTTCCTAGGCCTTTGCTTGACTCCCCTCACACACATGTAACACTACTAATTGCTAGCTAACCTCATCTGGCTGTTCTTGCTGGTTGTTCCCTGCATGGCAGCTAGGCAGCAAAGCAGCACATCACCATCACTAGGTGGTTTTACTGGGGTCATAATGAACAACCCCCCTGGCATCACAACTTCTTCCAGACCCATGTAAGTATGTGATGTGGCATCTGCTGTTACTCCTCTTGGAGCATCTCCTCCTAGAGCATCAGGCAGTGCTCCCCATGCCAAGTGCCCAGCATCTTCCCTCAGCTGCTGCATCCTCCTTGGACATCTTCTGTCCTAGATATTCTTTTTATAATGCTGTCCAACCAACATTATGATATTATCACTAATGATGAGAACTTTTTAGCAAAAGTTTGGTTGTTTGCTGAAGACAGTAGTCAATGCAAGTTGACTTAAAAAAATGTAATGCTTCATGCTATGTAGCCTTACATGCACAAGCTGTAACTCAGAACCTGTCTATTAGATCTGCCTATGGTGTGCAAAACAAAGCTATTAAGGTTATGTAATTGTAACCTTAATATATATATATGTAAAAATAATTAGGTAATATGTATAATAATTAATTAATAGGATTAATGAATTATGTAACAAGCATTCTCATTACACTTTACTAGCTCACTTAGAGGCAAGAAAGACCTTAGTTTACTTGCATGGTCAGGTATGGTGGAAGACAATAGCCAGGGATGTCAAGGAATACTGTGAGACATATTCTACTTGCTGGAGGAATAAGCCATCCAATCAGAAGCCATATGGCCTGCTGCAAACCACTGAAGGTCCCTACATTACCCTGAAAAGTCATAGGAATAGACTTTGTAAGGCCACTACCAGAATCTAAGGATAGGAATGGGAGTTATGACTCTATAACAGTTATCATTGATTTACTTACGTCCATGGTACATGTTGTACCCAGTCAGACAAACTATACAGCTCAACAAGTAGCTGAATTGGTATTTGCTGAAGTATACAAGCATCATGGACTGCCATGTGCCATTGTTAGTGACTGCAACTTATACTTTACCAGTACATTTTGGTCACACTTACATGAATTGATTGACACTCAACTATGGATGTCCTTAGCTTATCACCCACAGTCAGATGGGTCTACAGAGCAAGTTAATAGAACTATTGTACAGATGATCTGTTAGTGTATAGGAAATAGACTAAGGGATTGGGTGTCAAAGATCCCTGCAAGCAAATTTGCTATCAACTTGGCTAGGTCAGAAAGTACTGGATATGCCCCATTCTTCCTTAACTCAGGACATACCATGACCGATGATTGGAACAACTCTGGATCAAATGAGTTCCTGGGCATGAGAGTTTTTGCACAGAGATTGAAATTAGCTTTGATGGCAGCCCACAACTGTATAATGGCAGCAAGGGTAAAGCAGACTCACAATGCTAATAGAAAGAGACAATTAGCTCCTTTCTATATGGTATATGTGTCAACAAAGAACTTTACCTATGCAATAGGATTTCCTAGGAAGCTGATTCCAAAGTATGAAGGACCTTATCCACATTCTTGATGACCATGGTAATAACTCATTTCAGGTGGCAGTGTCTATCAATATGAAATGTTGAGGGATACATGACATCTTTCATGCAGCATTGTTACAGATTTATAAGCCAAATGATGATTGACTTTTTTCAGAATGACTTGATGAACAGATCATTGATCCTGAAGCCACTGAGTTGTAAGGGGACAACTCCCAGGTACCATTCTCTCCTTTTCCTTTTCTTTTTCCCTTTCCCTTTCCCTTCTTTTCCCTTCTAGATATTAGCTGTACATATTGTGTCTGCATTTCTGATCACCTGACATTGTTCCCAAGGTTATCTGATCCCCTTCTGGTCATCTGATCCTTTCCTGATCATCTGACATTGCCAGAGTCACCTGATGGTCATTACCAATCTATTCTCTGGCAATGTCCGAGTTTTTATCTTTTTATTCCCACAGTCTTTTTCAGTGGCTTCTATGTACTGTATAGTTGATTCCCATGCTTCTGGGGCCCCAGAAGCGTCCACAGCCTGGCATAGGAATTCCCCAGACTTATTTTCTTTGGATATCCCTCTGCTAGGTGAGTAGCTAGCCCTGTACACTGTAGCCACTTGCTAATACATCTTTGGATATCCCTCTGCCAGTTATGTGACTTTCACAGCTCTCTGAGGTCACCCTTACATGAGTGGGCTGCTGAGCAGATTGTGGTGCATCACAGTATGAAAATTAATACAATGTTTGAGGTTCTATGGAAAGCTAGGAATAAGTCATGGATGACCTATGACCAGGTAAAGGGATTAAATCTATTAGTCCCTTACCTAGAACTTTTAGGGCTCAAAAATATTGAGGAGATGATTGAGAGCAGGACTGGCAAACTGCCTCACAATGACCTGCAAATATTTTTAGGGTATGTGGCTGTTGTCAATGATAAAAGGGACAAGGAGCACCACATGGCCACCTATTGATGTGAAGTGTGGTGGTTTTATTTATTTGTATTTATTTACAACTTAAAACTCCAACTTGCAGGTAAGTTGCATTGGGTGTCTTGACAACTCAATAACACTTTTAAAATATAATATGATTTTATATTGATTTGTTTTGATGGCAAAACTAAAGTTGAGCACATTCAAAAAAGGTTCAATTAAAATACTAATTTAAAACCCAAAAATAAATGATGAAGTTCTTGCATTCTGGCCTAAGACATCCACTCCCTGGAGACTCTGAGCCACACATGATAGCTTGCCCTCCTCCTCTTTCCACTCTCTTTATACTCTTTCTCCAGTACATGGACCATGCTGGCCAGCATGGTTTTCAGTGGATTTTTGTGACTGCCAGTCAGTGGTCAGGTTTTCTTTGTCCAACAAATTTCACCTCCTCTAGACTTGGCACACATACCTTCTTTGTTTTTTTTTCCTTCTTCTACCTCCTTTTCTCATCTTTCAACATCCTATTTGTATCAGTTGGCGGCATCTGGCTTAGCAAAGTGGTATGGGACAGTTTTGTATGCAATTGTGATTGGAGGGGTAGCAAGACTTTGTGTTGGGCACTTGATGGAGCTGAGCTCTGTGATTGGGTCAACACTGCCACCAATCATGGGCTTGATGCCTTCCCAACTTCCTCCTGTCTCATCTTTCACCATCCTCATTTGGTGCACCAGCATGATTTGGTTTTTGATAGGCAGGCTTGTGAGGGGTTTGGCAAGGATAGGCAAGGATAGGGAGCTCTTTTTGGCTAGGTGGTGCCTTGATGGACAGTATGCTCAATGCCATGATGAATTTTTAATACAATCATTGCATTGCCACCACATTAATTATGCCATTGTTCCCTTATTGACTTCAACTCCCTTTTTGTTACTCAGTTTTGGGCTTTTCAGTGTTTATGGGTTTATTCTCTGGTGACTTGGTACACACCCTGTGTCTACGGTTTTCAACATGTCTTGCTTACAGTTTTCAGCATTTTTCTTTGTCTTGGCTGCCCAGTTTTATATCTTGTCAGTCCCTGTTTTGGGACCAGCATGTTACCTCCTCCACACCATAAACTGACTGCCCCCAGTCAGTTTTAACTAAGATTTGTCTCTTTTCTTGATTGCACATATTTTTGGCTAAAACTTTCTGCAGTTGTATATATAGAGGAAATATATATATTTTTATTTTTTATTTTTTTTCAATTGCATCTGTTTTCTCTCTTTAAGACCATTGCTACCACCCTCGCTTTGTCCATCCAATGCCTTATCATTCTGCTCCACCATGCAAGGCCCCAACTGCCCCACATGCTTCTGTTATGGCTTGCACCGATCCCCTCAATCACTTTGCAAACCTCAAAAGGTCCATCAAGCACGATGGCAATTGTGTGATCCATTTGGTCCTCAATTACCTGCTTTTCACATTGGCCATCATTGGCATTTGCAGTACTGCCAGGCTCTTTCCTGGTAGCAGTAGCAACTATGCATACTATCTAGGCATGACACAGTTGGTACAACACAGTTGGTATGCCTCTTCTTCCTTCCTTCTAACCCTTCTTTCTTCAGTGTTTTGCCAAACAAAATGCTTTTGGTCAGATCACTGACCAAAAGGGTCTTTTTGATGCCCTTTTGAGCATCCTTCAATTACTCAACCATCAAGCTGCTGAAGAGGCCCCTGATGTCAGAGCTTTTTTCTCTTTTGCCAATGGTATGATCCAGACTGAGACTAATTGTTGTGAAGCTCAACAAAAATGTGAACTGGAAGAAGTTCATTGACCCCTCTCCTTATTTTTGTACTATTGACCCTCTGCTTTCAGCATTGCCAGCAAGAAGACAAGGATGTCAAAATGCTTGGTCCATCAGCCAGCCATACTGTCAAGTGTCATGCTAACATGAGTGTCCCACAGCCTCACACCTTGCTCAGTTATCTTATTGTCTTGATTCTCTTTCTCTTTTGCCTCCAGTTCTCAGACTGATCCTGATCCCAAGCCTAAAGCTAAGCAAATTCACATTACCCCCATTATTGGTAGGTTCTGCATCTTCTCTTCTTTAATTTTCTCAAATTTTCTTCCTTAGCTTCCCACAAACCTGGTTCTGATGCTGCACTTGCCCTTCTCAGGGCAAGTTGACCTTATTCTTGATGGCATGCAACTTGCTGATAATGGCAAAATGGTTCCCATGTATGACCTTCAAAAGCATTGGGATGCCATCAACCTTGTTGCCTGTCAGACCCTGTACCAGCTCAATATGGCCCAACAAGTTCTTTTGAGGTATGTTCCTCTTAACTTTCTCTTATTCATTATCTTATGTTGCTTAGTCCAGTCTGGATGCCAATGATTCTGATGTTGAATTTCAGGAAGCCCGGCCTGTTGATTCCAAAGACACTGTGACAGTATCAGAAGCCCCCTTTGTGTAAGCAAACTCTTTTCCAGACCTCCACTGTCCAGTTTTCATGATACTGAGCAAACTTGAGCTGGTTTGCATAATGAGCAGCCTTGAGCATGGGAGCTTTATTCTTTGTTGCTGAGCAAAAACCTGCTTTCTTCAATTCATTCCTGACTGTCTGAGGATTGACAGGACTGGAGATGACAGAATTAATGAACTGTGTAGCTTGGACAGCATTATCCAGCTTCCCATTAGTAATTTGATGAATAATAGACTATTTGTCATGTGCTGTAAGCTTCGAAGGACAACCTCCAGGATGATTCTCTTTGTTGCTCTCCAGTTCTTTGCTGATCCTCCCCAAAATGCCCTTTCCCAGGCCAGTTTTTGCTTGGATTTGATGCTGAGAATACCCCTCATTAAGGAGAGGAGCAACAGAAAAGCGATTGGCAGCAGAAACAGGTTGCATGATGGTGGTAGAGTGTCAAGAAGGTAATTGATTGAAGTTGAACATGTCAAATTAGTATAAACAAGGTCACATGACATTGTTTATACAAGGTGTTTCCATCTTCTACTGCTGAAAAGTATTGAGAAAATATGAAAATTAAAGTGAGTCAAAAAACTGCCCCAATGATTGAAAATTTTGTTTGATTTATTAATAAGCGAGTTCTTGTCCAAATCACATGATATATACATCATTATGAAGCCAGGATGCAGTTGTATGTCATGTGATTTTCTACAATTTTTTGCCTAGGTAATTGTTGTGCACCATGTCAATCTTTCCAAAAAGGCCAAACATTGGAGCAGTTTTTTGAGCCAGTGTACTACTGGCTACAAGTACAAACCTTGTAATTGTAAATAAAAAGGGAGAAAGAAGAGCAGAAGATAGATGATAAGATTGTAAAGAAAAAAAGGGCTAAAAGGGTGTGAAAAGAGAACCAAAATAAAAGAAATTAAGTGGAAAAGTAAGAGCAGAAGAATAAAAAGAAAGAAGAAGTAAATGGTAGAAAAAGAAGAAGGGTTAGAGGAAGAGAAAGAGAAATGCACTGTGGGTCATTAAAGGGCAGAATAACAAAAGCAAAGAGGGTGGAAGAGAACAAGAAACATGCCAAGTAAACTGGCAAAGGCAACAAGGAGTGGCAGGGAAGGAATTGTGGTGACAGAAGGAATGACAGGTTGAAATGATGTTCAAAATCAGGGACCAAATAAGATCAGAATAGTTGAAATGAAAAGGGAGAAAGAATGCACAAATAAAAGGTGTGCCACACCACAAAATAGGTCATCAAGCAGTGTTGAATGAGGTTGGTGGCAACAGGGAAGAGGGTAGGGTATCAAAAGGCATCAAAAGGAAATGTCAACATGGCAAAGGAAAAGGAAATCACCAGGGGAAGTGATTAAGGTTTTGAATTAATTTAGGTGGCATTGTGAACCAAAGTTGGGGCCAGATTAACTGAAACCAGGGCCAAAATAACTGGAAGGCAGCAGGAACATGTCCACAAAGGTAGGGTAAGGTGTAGGAGAAGGGAGGAGGGAAGAAGCATGATAGAACAGGAGGAAAACAGGGCATAAAGAAGGAAGGAGTAAAATTTCACAGGCAGGATAAGTGGTGGATCAAAAAGTCAAATAAAATGATGGGATCACCTAGAACATGATCTGGGTGATGCCCGAAGAACAAACAAAAGTAAAAATGATTCTGTAGCATTTATAATAAATGCTCAGGCAGACAGTCTGTGCATGGATGAGGAGGTATAAAGGGGAAAAGGATAGGAGGAGGGGAACCAGAGTGGCTCCAGCTCCCCAGGGTGTGGAGACCTTAGGCCAATCTTATTGATACCTCAGTTAAGAGTCTTTAGACCAAACCTTTTGCCAATTAAAAATATTATATTGTACTATGTGTGCTTGTGGAAGTTCATTGTTGGAAACCCCGAACTTTTTTGTCTTAGTTGTTTCACACAATGCTGAGCACTTCACTATGTCAATCCTTGCCTCAATCTACTTGTAACCTTTGGTTTTATTTCAAAACAGGGTAACATCAATACACAAATGGTGGAGGATGCAATCCACAGATGGCATGTCCCGACTGGTCAACATGTTCAGTGCACAAAACACTTCCATGCCTGACAGTCTGGCTTTGTAAGTCAGACAATTCCGGATGAATCCAAAAAACACTTCTACTCGGATACCCGAGAAAGTTATAACTTCCAACCAGCAGCTAGTTCATCTAATGCCACCTCTTCCACCAGTGAACACCGAGACAAACAACAAAACACTGTCTCCCTTCCATCCTACTACTCTTCTGCCCCCCTCCATCCGTCTAGGGCCATCACGGCTCATGGCATAGCAATTTGTTCCCCAGACTGCAAGGGAAAGGGTAAGGACCGCGAAAATGGGGAAGATATGGAGGTCGACACTACTGAAGTACCTTTGCCTGAAGAAGAAGATGCGGAGGGCGAGCTCGAGGACTATCCTGAGTTGCCTAAGGATATTTCCAACTAATCACCCATCGGCTGCAGGCTGGTGCCCCGTGCCGATTCAAAATAATTTCTTTCTTTTATGCACTTACACTCACATCCCCACTCTATTTTCATCACTGATTCTCAAAAAAAAAGTCATCTATTTCTGCCTATCCGACTTGGAGGGCGTATGTCGCGCTCGCGTGACTGTGTCACTACAGATCTCCCGCTAAAACTTACTAGTGAAAACTTACCTACGTTTCGTCATGTTGTTCCACGGCTTTCTCTTTATCCCGATTCCTTCTGATATATATATATATATCAGTAAAGTAGTTAGCCAGGTTTTTGCAATCTTAGGACTGACAACAGTTCTTCCCGCGAGACCACTTTAGTGTGACCGTACTCTGCCTTCTCTGCCTTATTTGGCGGCCTACCGTTACAGACATGACATGTCATGAAATCCCTAGTCGCTTATATATATGCCGAGCATGCACACCCCCATAGTCTGGTTGTATAAAAACCCAATTCTTGTCAAAGCCCTTGCTTGGCCAGCGCATAATCCAGAATCGGAACGAAAGGTCGGTATCGACAAAACTACCTAACATTATTACATGGCGACCACACTGCCCTGAAGGTCAGCTGTATGGGGCATAGTGGACACGTATAATTTTTTACATACAAACACGTGCGACATGACATGTGGGCGTGTCATTTATATCTATGCCGCACTCGTCTCTTCCCTTGTCTAATGGTCTGGTTGGACGGAAAACCAACCGTTGTCAAAGCCCTTGCTTGGCCAGCGGATGATCCAGACTTGAAACAAGAAGGCCGGTGTCGGCAAGACTGGTCTGTGCTGGATGACCAGATACTGTTCTGGAGAGCCTTCCCATTCTCCGAAAATCCAAGGACAGTCGTCTACATGGGTAACACAACGTCTGCTCGAAACACTCAAGCGGATACAATCACTTTGGACCGTGTCGCCGAACTTGACTATGCAGCACACTGTCTAGTCATCATACCCGATGTCGGTTTCGTGTCAGCCGAGTGGCGGTCAGTGTAACTCAACTTGCGACATCATATATCGTACTCAATTAACCATCAGAAGCAACTTCGGTGTTCACTTCCGAGCTCACAGTGCGACTGGGGAGTTTCTCCGCGAACGTCACTGTCCGGCGAAGGCTAGCTATAGAGGTTTATCTGTGCTAGGGCCGATAGTCTCTCTCTGCGTAGCTTCCATGGGCCCTGTTCCACCTAAAGGGAATAGAAATCCAAATTTACGTTATTGCCGTTTGGATTACGAGCCTGGATATACTAATAACTTGCCGAATAACTTCGTTGCAGACGCGATCGCTACCTGGAACGCAGATAGCGGGGATCTTCGTGTGATCAAAATACCTCAATTCTGTCTTGAAAATACAGTCAGTGGTAGTTCTTCCGTTGTGATACTCATTCCTTGATAATCATCTGCAGCATGAAGCGGACTTTCAGTATATCAGTGCCCACAGGATCGCCCTGGCCAGCAGCCTAGCATCTGGTTTTGGTGCTGTGCTTTGTGCGTTCTCCGCAAATGCAGAAGACGAAGAACCTTTTAAGTTCTATCACGGTTCGCACACTGATCCAGATGGTATATCACATTATGTTGGGCAAATGAGCACCTCGACTTTGAGTCCAATAATAGTCCATAATCATGATAGCGGGAGCCGTATAACGATCTTTAAAAGCGAGCTTCTTTCAGGAGATATACCTGTGCGTCTTAAGATTTCTTTTCTTTACCACTCCTTCCCACTGACTGTTACTGTAGTCACTTGCAACCACACGGGACCCACCTGGGATGCGTCAAGCATGGAAATATCCTAATGATGCTAGAACGCTGAATTTCAGCGTGTCCTACTTTCCATGCGTCGCTGCAACCCGCGTCCTAGTGTATCGCAAAGACTTCGAAGCTGAACAACCTATGATCTTTGTATTAGACTTTGATCAAACCCTCCTTGCTTCCCTGCTTTCTAAGCAGCCATCTGAGAGAGCAGACTGGAATGCACAGCTCGTGGATGCCTGTGCTCAGGTCAAAGTTGTGACTCGTCGATTTCATTGTGCTGTCGATGGCGATATATGCGATGCGGAATATCCATGGCCTCAGCAAGGACCGCCAGAATGGCAAGCGCACCTTGATACCATTCTCAAAGAAGATGAGGATGACGATGAATATATGGATGACACCGACAGCGATGATGAAGCATTACCTTCGGGTCTCAAATACGATGAGGCGCCAGAGGAGCACAGAGATCCAGTGCCCTTTGGGTATGTGCAGACAACCCTTCGCGTTGAAGGAATCACCGATGCTAACAGTCTAGCTATCACACCGCATGCCGTTCTCGAAATACCGGAGCCTGGGGAAAATGGTCGTGTATTTTACTTCGATTAAATGAATCCACCCCGATGGAAACCTTTTTGTGTACTAGTTCCATTGAAAGAATGGAGAATTTTTTCTGCTTATGCGAGGCTCGGAACTCAGACATTCGCTTATACTAGATGTTGTCGAATTCACCCCCCGTACACACAAATCGTCGCCTGATATTTGAGACACTGAACCCAGGCTATGTCCTTATTGAGAAATAACATGATAAAATGAAACGGACGGACAAGCGCACCGTAACGTCTAGCTTGTCGATATGTACCTGTCACAAGCGAGAAAACCGGTCGATCAACATCGTGACCATCATCCTCGCTTCCCTCTTCCACAAGTTCGCGAGTTTGGAAGGATTCAGCTTCCCTACGCTGATAGTGTAGCTCTTTTTCATACGTCGCGTCAGAAGGGCACGGATATGACGGATAAGAGGAAGGTAAGACGCTAACGATACGTCAAGAACACGAGACAGATTGATTGCAAGCGAGAATGCGACGTACAGATTCCAAGGGTGCCTACGAGGATTTCGAACACATCAGCGTCGCGAGCGTGTTGTACGGCAGCATAGCGCTTCATCAGAAGGCGATTAGAACGCCCGGAAGCTAAGTCTGTGATGTTTGTAGATGGATCGTAGTAGAAGACCTGTAATTGAGGCATGGGATATTCTCGAAATTACAGGGACCTTCAATTCACAACGTACGTCAGAGAGGCCGTGAATGCACAACGACATCAGCATCAACGTGCTGTGCAGCTATCTCGTCAACGCAGCAACTACTGTCGATAAGAATCACAGAAGTGGCACAGTAATTGCTGGTGCCTGCCTGCCATAGGAGGTGTCGGCGAGGACATAAAGTTCTCTGCCTTCTCCAACTTTTGCCTTGAGACGCCGATGAATGGGGACAGAAACATGTAGTAGCTCATCGGGGAACTGTGAGGCGATCTGAAAGCCAAGATTGTGACTCATCCATTGCATTCTATGTTGGACACATACTCGTTTATAGTTACCCTTTACAATCTCTGCAGTTCGCGGTATTTCATAGAATTCTTCAAATTCAGATGGCGAAAGTTTGTCTGCAGTGGTATCTGTACACACATCAAGAGTACGATTTATTGCATCCTCCCATGACGTGGCGAAGACAGAGTGCTCCGTTGCCATGCGATCAAGGAGATAAGATATGACGCGAGTTTTTGACAAGAGATGCTCTGAATCAAAAAAAAAAAGATGTGCTCGGCAAATTCCAGCCCCCTCGATCATTTTTTCCCAGCCGACCGCTCATGACCGTTCGCATCGTTATCGCCTGGGCCGCATTTAGGCGCAGAAGCATGCACCGTATCAACCCCATTCCTTCCGTAAACGTCGAGATGATTGTTACATAACATGTATCCTTTCGCGAACATTATGCATATGGCCGCATTGACATTCCTCGCGTAAACGTCGGCAATCTCCACATGTCACATCCAACGTATGTGTACGCGATTATATGCAAGTACGTACCTATGTATATATGACATCTCCTTCATTCCTGTTTCACAGTAGCCACATGTACCCACGCACGTTTGCTCAAGTGCGTAAACCAGCCCCATATCATGCATACTAGCTAGGCTGCGGCCCGCGGTTGACTTTGATTCCGGATTGTTGATCAACAATCCGGAAGAGGTCATGGGCCAGAGCGCGCGGATGCTCATTGTATGTATTGTTCCATGTCATGGCTTACACCAATATATATAATAGATTGTTCTGTCTTACTTTAGAAGCTTTTGAACATGGTAAGAGAGGCTTGAACCGTTTGAAATCCTGTTTGTTGTCCTTGGCCTTGGCTAGGGCTGCTCTTGACTCCTCCTGTGCTTCCTTCATGCAGTTCACAAACTCATTGACTGACTCATTCTGTGAGGGACGTTGACATGGTTCAAAGCCCATACAAGGGTTGTGCCTGGTGTCTAGCAAGAAGGGGGTGGCCTGGGTTGCAGAGTGCACATGGTTGTTGTACTGGAATTCTGCCTCTGGGAGCAGTTCATCCCAGTTGTCCTGCCGCTCGCTGCAGAAGATCCGAAGGTACTGTTCCAACTCTTGCTTGACGTGCTCTGTCTGGCTATCTGACTGAGGGTGATATGCAGTAGAGGCCTGGAGTTTGATTCCCAGCAGCTAGTACAGCTCCCTGGTGAATTTTGCAACAAACTGAGGACCCCAATTGGACACGAAGGCATCAGAGAGGCCATGGAGCTTCCAGACATTCTTGCAGTACAGGTTTGCGGTGCTCAGGGCAGAGTAGGTGGTAGTGGTGGGGATGAAATGCGCTCTCTTCTCAACACTGTCTATGACAACCATAATAGTAGCCATGCACATCTGGTAGCTCCGAGATGAAGTCAACCGAGACCATGCTCCACCTATCTTCAGGAATGGGGAGAGGGTGCAGCTTGCTCATGGGTGCTTGATGGGAGGGCTTGGTCCTGAGGCACATGTCACAGGTGCTGGTGTAGGTTTCAATATAGCATGGATCTGGGACCACCAGTAGTTATGTGATACCAGCTCTAGAGTTTTCCAGCATCCAGGATGTCCTGCGATCTTCAAATCATGGTGCTGCTCCACAATCTGTCACCTCAGCTCAGATCATTTGGCATGTAGATGCGTCCTTGGAAGGTGAGAATTCCCTGGTCCAACCATCACTCCTGACTGTGGACAGAACGAGTCCCTGTCTGTCAACCTGCCTTGAGTGTCATCACAGTCCTGGCCACCACATCCTCATGGAGTCCTTGTCAATCACCCTTCTGAATGTCTGCCAGGATGGATACCTCCTCACCCTGGATCACCAAACCTTTGAGTGCCTTAATTGCAAACAGCTCTGGCCTGAGCAGGACAATATTGTCATTGTTGTCTGCTCCAGTCCCATGGTCTGCCCAACATGACAATGCATCTGGTTTACCCATACTCCAACTTGGCCTGTGGTGAAGTGTGAAGTCAAAGTTGGCCAGGTAGAGGGACCAGCGGGCCTTGTCATTGGTTGAGCTTTTTTGTGGTGCGGAAGGACTCTAGGTTCTTGTGATCCATCCAGACTTCAAACTGATGCTGGGCCCCTTCTAGGAAATGACACTACTCTTCAAAGGAACAGATGATTGCCAGCATCTCCTTGTCATGGATCTCGTAATTACACTCCACAGCGTTGAGACTCCTGGAGTAGAACACAATGGGGTGACACTTCCCATCCTCCTTAGACTGTTGGGAGAGGACAGCTCCAGTTGCAAAGTCTGAGCTGTCTGCCTCCACACAGAATGGCAGGTTGTTGTCAGGGGAGATGAGAACTGGTTAGGAGGTCACTGCATGTTTCAGGGTCTCAAAGGCTGTCTGTTGAGCATCTGTCCACTGCCAAGGCTGGTCCTTTGAAGTCAGGTTGAAGAGAGGGCAGGTGTGATGTGAGAAGTCCTGGATGAACTGCTGGTAGAAGTTGGTGAACTCTAAGAAGGATTGGACCTCCTTCTTGTTCTGGGGCGCTGATGCGCTGACTTGCCGCTTAGCTGCTGTGCAGGAAACAACCAACAAGACCAGCTAGATAGGGTAGTTAGCAAGTAGTAGTGTTACGTGTATGTGAGAGGAGTCAAGCAAAGTCCTAGAAACCTGGTAAGAGGATGTGAGGTCGGATTTGGTAAGGGAGTGGAAGAGGATGGTAAGAAGTGACAGTATGACCATTAGTATTGCTACTGAGTCGCAGCAGTGAGGGATCTGTGAGATTAAGACCCAGAAGGTTGTTAAGAGGTGAAGGTGGAGTTAACAGAAATATACGAGTCGCTAGCCATAGGTGCTAGCATTAACAAGGGCTTGACTAGGGCACCCATATGGTGCTTAACAAAGGCAAAACAAGGGCACCCACATGGGGCTTAGCAAGAGTGACAAGTGCTAAGTTTAATGATACCATTAAGCTTAGAGAGCAAATGAGAGGAGACTGGACTGGGTAAACCTAAATCAGCTGGTAGCAAAGCAAGAGCAGAAAGAGATCTGAAGCATAGTCTGAAATGGGAACTAGACTCTGGTATGATTTGATGGATGATTAGCTACCTGACAGAGCAGTATTTATAGTAAGTAAGGTAGTAAAAGGGGAAACTGGTAAGAGACAGTAAGTGTAGCAGTTGCATGTGATAACACATGTTGGGGGCCACTATTGAATAGGAAAAATTGTAAGTAATATGAGAAAATTGTAAGTAGATCAAGAAAGACAATTGTAAGTGAAGATTGTAAGTGAAAATAAATTTATGATCGTTGGGTCATTTGTAACATGGTTACAATCAATCATTGGCTGCCAGTCGGGTGCCATAGAGGGGGCTGGATTGTCCAAGGTCAGCTCAGTCCTCAAGACAATTGTTGGTAATGGTCGGTGTTGTTAGCGGTCAGTTGGTAGTGGTCATGCACCAGTGTCATGTGCTTTGTTTGCTTTGTTGGTGTCAGGCAGCCAGCACTGACTGGGTCGTATCAGCACTGGCCAGTCTGCCACTCCAGCAACCTTCACTGGGTCCATCTCTGCTGTTCTATGCAAGATGATGAGTCTAAGGTATTCCACTTGGGTCTGCTCAAACTCACACTTCTCAGGTTTGAGGTAGAGCTGGTGTTGGCAGAGTCGTTCCAGAACCAAGCTTACAATGTGGCAGTGCTCTTCCAGGGTCTTTGTGAAGATGAGGATGTCATTGAGATACACGCACACCACTCCCTCTACAATGAGATCATGAAAAATGTCATTCATCATGGTCTGGAACGTAGTGGGGCTATTGGTAAGGCCAAAGAACATGACCAGCAGTTAAAACAACCCTCGGTTCATCCAAAATGCTGCCTTCCACTCATCTCCTTCCACTCATCTCCTTCCTTAATGCACATGTTGTTATAGCCCCAGCAGACATCTAACTTAGTGAAGTACCATGCACCATAGAGATCGTTGGCAAGCTCGGAGATGAGGGGGAGGGGGTAGCAATTCTTGATGGTGAGGGTGTTCAACACCTGATAATCCTGCACCAGCTGAAGGGAGCCATCCTTCTTCTTGATGAAGAAGATGAGGGAGGCCATGGGCGACTTGCAAGGGCAAATTCTACCAGACTCAAGGTTCTTCTAGAGGAAGGCATCAAGCTCGTCCTGCTCCTTTGGTGCCAGCGGATAGACCTTGTAGTTCAAGGGCTCTGCATTGGGGACTAACTCAATGGCATGATCCCACTGCTTGCACTCCTGGAGGGAGTCAAAGGAAGTCTTGGAGAATACATCCTCAAAGTCATGGAGGTAGTCTAGTATGGCATCTTGGAAGGACTTTGGCTGCATGTTCCAGGTGAAGGCCTCTGCCAAACACTGCAACATGGTCTGACTGGCACAGATCTCAGCAGTGTCCAATGGCTGGGGTGGCAAGGCTGCCAGGATCCAATCACCTTCCTCAATGACTGCATCTGGAGTATCAGGCTCCAGGACTCCCTATAAGCCACTACCACCAGCCTGTTTCAGTTTGGGTTCTCCTCTCTGCCTTGAAGCATCCTTGTGAGGGGCCTCCTTACAAGGAATTGCTAAGGGGAGAGGGTCCAGCAGGTCCAGGTCAGGATAGGGCAAGGGACTCCATTGACAGGCTTGGACTTTGGCTCGCTTGCAAGCACAGGCACAACGTTCCAATCTGGCTTCCTCTGTGCATGTGGAGCACTGACATGGACACCGACTCATTCTGACTTCCCCTGCAGACCAGTCAATATCTAGGTTATGCAGGCACAGCCAGGTGTAACCTAGAATGACATCCTGCTTCCCTAGACTAGTAATGGCAAACAACACTCGCTTTGCATGGTTGCGATAGCGGAAGATGCACTCCATCACATACTGGATAGAGCCAGCTTTGTTGAGGGTACTGTCAATGGTTGGGTGGTCAGCTGATGTTGTTTGACAAACACAGTGTCCATGAAGAGTCTGGTGGCCCCACTATCTAGAAGAGCCTGGACTTGTTGTGTATGCTGCATGTCTGTAGTCTCTATCTCTACCTCCAGAGAGAGGGAGGTAGTCGATGGGGTGGAGGCCACTATGTACTTGTGCAGAAGGCAGCGTTCCTATTTTGAATGTGCACTCGGAGAGGGGGAGGAGCTTTGGTGGGTGTAGGAGGAAGAAGGGATAGTACAGCTGTGGAAGACTCAACTGGTTTGCATGTAGAAGAATCAAGAGAAGGAGTTGTATTTGAAGATTCTACAGACAAACATGCATGATGAACGCATCTTGTTTGTTGGCAGACAGGTAGTGCATGTTGAGCCCATCCAGGCAGCTGCAAGCCCAGTGCCCAGACTTCCCACACTGGTGGCACACAGAGGAAGGAACTCCTCCCTTCTTCCTAGCAGTGTCAATGTCCATGGGCACTCCCATAGATATCTTTGCCCGTGAAGCCGCTGCAGGGGCCCAATGTGTTGGACCTTGTATGGCAGGAGCAGCTGTGGGTGCAGGTAATGGGGCCAGTGCTCAATGGATGGGGAGTTTAGCAGAGAGAGCTGGCAGCATTGGCAGACGTGACTGAAAGGTGTGAAACGCTTTGAACTGTTGATCAGCATGGGTGTTTTGATCCACTGGACATGCTATCACAATCCAGCCCTCTATGTCCTCATCCTGGGAGTGTCTGTCCACTGTCCACCATGCCATCGATCTGCTTATGGATCAATGGGTTGAGCCCACATCAGAAGTGGAGAACCAGCTGTGCAGACCTGGGGAACCTCAAACAACAAACCAGCTGTTTGAACTCATCAATATATGCATTGAGGATGCAGCCTTGCTGGTGATAAGAGGTGCCCTCTAGTGTGAGGGCAGCATGTTGTGCCTTGTCAGGGTGTGTGAACTTGGAGAGGAACCAAGATTCAAAAGCAGCCCAGTCAGGGAACATATTGGTATTGTCCTCCAGGATGTCCTATGCCAAGTCAGCAGTGCAGCCCACCTTGATGGTCTGCACCAGATTGCTGAAGGAGAAGGCATGCAAGCTAATGTACAGCTTACAGGCCATCAAGAATTGATGTCCCTGAGCCCAATTGCCATTGAAGGAAGGGGGAGGGGCAGCCTTAATTGCAGACAAGCTTTCAGAGACAATTGTTGTTGCGATGGGGGGCAGCAGGGTGATAGTCACTGCTGGAAGGACTCCAGCGGTGTAATGATCCAGAGGGGGGGTGTTAGAGAGGGCAGAGGTGCTGGGGGTGACCCCTAGTAAAGTGGAGCACAGGGAGGAGATGAGTTCTTCAAGCTGAGCCTGCATGGTGGAGAGTTGCTAGAGAGCAAGTTGGGTGGTGTTGGAGGTGGAAAGGCCCTGTTCTACAGCCTGTAATCAGGCATAGGCATTGTCCTGAGCAGGGGCAGAGGTGCTAGTGGAAGGAGGGAGGTCTGAGACTAGGGTAGCAGACATGGTAGAGAAGGAACCAAGAGGGGACTGGTGAAGGAGCTAGCAGGCAGGAGTGGGGCCCTGGAGGCAGAAAGAAAGCTGACAGGGGAGCACAACTGCTTGGGTGAACCCAGACCAGTTAGGAGAGACTTATTCTGCTGTAAGGGCAACCTCAGTGAGCTGTGGAACTCACACAACTGGCAGAGAACTGTATAGTACACATAAGCCACTGAAAAAGGAGTGTGGGAATAAAAGATGAAAAACTCGGACATTGCCAGAGAATGGATTGGTAATGTCCATCAGGTGACTCTGGCAAGTCAGGTGGTCAGGAAAGGGTCAGATGACCAGGAAGAGATCAGATGACCTTGAGAACAATGTCAGGTGATCACAAATGCAGACACAATATGTACAGATAATATCTAAAGGGGAGAAGGAGAGAAAAGGAGGAGAAAAGAGGGAATAGTCCTGGAGATTGTCCCCTTACAGCAGTCAGATAGTGGTTCTTCTGGAATTTTCCACACATATACCTTCCCATCTGATCCAATCCAATTGATCTTTGTCTCATCACTCCACCAAACTCTTTTCTAATCCTCTACTGTCCAGTTTTCATGATACTGAGCGAACTTGAGCATGGGAACTTTCTTCTTTGTTGCTGAGCAAAAACCTGCTTTCTTCAATTCATTCCTGACTGTCTGAGGATTGACAGAACTGGAGATGACAGAATTAATGAACTGTGTAGCTTGAACAGCATTATCCAGCTTCCCAGTAGTAATTTGACAAATAATAGACCATTTGTCACATGCTATAGGCTTAAAAGGACGACCTCCAGGATGATTCTCTTTGTTGCTCTCCAGTTCTTTGCTGATCCTCCCCACATTGACCTTTCCCAGGCCAGTTTTTGCTTGGATTTGATGCTGAGAATACCCCCCATTAAGGAGAGAAGCAACAGAAGAGTGATTGGCAGCAGAAACAGGTTGCATGATGATGGTAGAGTGTCAAGAAGGTAATTCATTGAAGTTGAACATGTCAAATTAGTACAAACAAGGTCACATGACATTGTTTATACAAGGTGTTTCCATCTTCTACTGCTGAAAAGTATTGAGAAAATATGAAAATTAAAGTGAGTCAAAAAACTGCCCCAATGATTGAAAATTTTGTTTTATTTATTGATAAGCGAGTTCTTGTCCAAATCACATGATCTATACATTATTATGAAGCCAGGATGCAGTTGTATGTCATGTGATTTTCTACAATTTTTTGCCTAGGTAATTGTTGTGCACCATGTCAATCTTTCCAAAAAGGCCAAACATTGGAGCAGTTTTTTGAGCCAGTGTAGCTACAGCATTTCTGACTAAGCTGACTCAGCAATGACAAAGAAATTTCCTTTTTAAAGTAATAGATTTCCTCTTATAGCAACTACATTATGTAAGGTCTGCCTGTTTTCATGCTCTAGCCTCAAAACCTTTATTTTTAAAAAAACTGTGTATGATAAACACTTATATAATGTTTATCCTCTCATTTGGCACCATTTCCAGGGTGTCACACAGTCTGTGTGTTTGAAAATGGCCAAATGTGATTTAGTGGACACTGTTTTTCACGTCTCATGTGTTTCTTGATACAACATGACCAAACTTCCCACAATCCCAAAGCTGTGGAAGGAAGGCCACACAAAAAATGTATTCCATCAATTAGATTAAGGCTAAAATTGGTCTAGGGAAGTCTAATATTGGGAGGATTGGTAGAGAGTTGGAGATGGACAATGAAAACCATCTTAGAGGCCATCCTGCTAAGCTTACATGATAAACAGGCTATTGTTCAACAAATCTCAACTGGGAGACTTGATACAGCTGTCCAAGCCACCAATTTTATCAGCAACATCATTTCCAACCCTGTCTCTCCCCAGACTATCTGGAATGTGTTGAAGGAGGAGGAGTATTGGTCTACTACCAAGAGAAAAGTTCCTATGCTCAAAGCTAGACATCAACAACTATGGCTTAAATGGGCTCAGAAGCATTGAAACTGGACTATAGAGGACTGGAAACTGACCCAATCCTGTTAATCTTTGTCTCATCTGTCCACAACACCCCTGTTCGAGTGCAGAATGAGTCAATGCCAGACAATAAGCAATTTTAGTGAGGAAGCCAGAGCACCTGTAAATTACAGAGGCAGGGGAGGAAGTTGTTGGATAATTCCAGATGACTGACAGAGAGCTTGGGTAGTCTCAGAGCTCTGGGGAAGAGGAAGAATGCTGGGTCATCCCACACATTTGCAATAGTACACTGTAGTCAAACAGCAACTTAGCATTTCCACTAGTTGATGTTTGGCTGGGATATCTCTGCCAAACATCATGTGCTATTCCTTGCCAGAAGTTATGAATGGAGAGAGTGGATATATAGAAAGAATCTACTGAACTGAAAAGAGGCTGTTCAATGTGTCAAGTAATGTGCTTCAAGTGAATCACAGAGACTGAACTCATTGTGACCAACAATTTCTATTGATTGGGCATCTGAGTACTTTTGTGTGTGTTTTCTCTGTTAATTCAGGATTTGTCTACAACACTTGTATGTACTGCTCATGCCAAACAAAATGACTACTGTAGCTTTCCTCATATGTTTATGTCCCACTGGCACAAAGACAGTAATTGCTATGAGACATAGATACCAGATCATTAGATGTGTCATATACAAAGCAGTGATATGACTCAGTCAGCACTGGCTGCCCAACAATGATAAATTGAACAAAGCATGTGACATAGACATGTGACTGCTACCAACTGACCCCTAATGACACTGACTGTTACTGACAATTGTCTTAACAACTGCACCAACCTTGGACAATCCAGCCCTCCCTGGCCCCCATTTGGCAGCCAACAATTGATCATAACTGCACTACCAATGGCCCACTGATCATAGTTTCATTTTCCTTCTCCTTTTTTTTTACTAACAATTTTCTTATTCAATCTACTTACAATTTTCTCATATTACTTACAATTTTCCTATTCAATAGCAGCCTCCGTCATGTGTTATCACATGCAGCCACTATGCTTACTGTTACTTACTGGTTTCCCCTTTTGCTACCTTATATACCTATCAATACTGCCCTGTCAGTAGCTAATCATCATTGAATTGTACCAGAGTATAGTCCTAACTTCAGACCATGCTTCAGATCTCTTCTTGCTCTCGCTTTGCTACAGGCTGATTTGGGTTTACCCAGTTCAGTCACCCTCTCTCTCTTGTCTCAAGGCTTAACAGCATTGTTAAGTCTAACTCTCATTCATCGTTGTTAAGCACCATATGGGTGCCCTAGCTTTGTCTTTGTTAAGCACCATATGGGTGCCCTAGTCTTGCCTTTGATAACACTATCACCTGCAGCTAGCAACTCTTTCTATAGATCTTACCTCCCACTACAAACTGATAGCGACAGTAACAGCTGTATTGTTAACCCATCCTTAACAGTATCTCTTACCAACTCCAACCCACATCTCTTTAACAGGTTTCTGGACTTTTCTTGACTCCTCACACATACACACAACACTACTACTTGCTAGCTATCCTATCTGGCTGGTCTTGTTGGTTGTTTCCTGCATGCCAGCTAGGCAGCAAGTCAGCACATCATTTTGGAGCCTACTGCAAGGGGGTTCTATAGCAAAATTCCACTAGAAACTTGCCTCCAGGCTAAAAACTGCTTACATCTCATTAACAAATCTTTGCTCTCCATTATCCCTTTTGATATTCCCCCATTCTCGCCATTAACACCTTTAACAACTCTGCCTCATAACCTTGAAGAGGAACTTGTGACTGCTAGGCTACTTCTTGACATTAACAAACTCCTAGAGAACTTCCCAGGCCATCACATCAACAACTTCCAACATGCTAATGGTATTGCCAAACAACCGCACTTCAATGTTAAACAAGCCCTCTTCAAAGCCATTAATAGAGACCAGTCTAAGTGGACCTCAGCCACTTACTCTGTCTTCTGGTCAGAATGCATTACCATCCGCCAACACATAGGCTGCTCCCCTTACTATTCAGCTACTGGTACCCATCCCTTATTCCCTGCTGACATTGTAGAAGCAACCTACCTTCAGCCACTGCCCAAATCCTTGTTAATGACTACCAACCTCATCTCCTAATGCACCATTGATCTCTAATGCAGACAAGCCAACCTTGACCATTTATGCAACATTGTTCTTACCACCCACCATTTAGCTGCTATTCATTTCAAACAAGAGCATGCCGCTACAATTCAAGACTACAACTTCAAACAAGGAGACCTAGTATTGATGAGAAACACATGCATAGAAGTCACTCACAACAAGAAAATGCGACCTCAATACCTAGGACCACTAGTGGTAATCTCACATAACCAAGGAGTTGCTTACATTCTCTGCAAACTCGATGGATCTGTACTCCACTGACCAGTAGCTGCCTTTTGTTTAGTCCCTTACTTTGCCTGTGAACACATCCCTCTCCCTACTAATGCCTTCAATATTGATACCAACTGTTTAAGAATCTTAGAAGAAACCGACTTACTAGACAATGAAGACACGCCTGATAATCACCAAGAACTGTTGGACAACACCATCAAAGAAGACTAGAAAACCCTGTTACAGAATCTAAATGGTCACCTACTATCCTCACTCACCATTAAAATCCCAAAACCTTAATAGCTTTTGATAAGCCCTCATTTCTATTGTTTTGTTTATCTCATCACCTTTACTTACATTCTTTCTTGATGTCACAGACATTTTACCTACGTTTTTTCCAAACTGTTTACTGTTAAGCCCTTTATTTATCTTTTCTTAACTTGTCACCACCATTTCCCACCCACCTTTTGTTAAGATGCAGTTGTTAAGCGACATTGCGCAAGCACCATGATGATTTACTGAGCATTTACCTTTTTGATTTGTTTATTTCTTTTGCTTTGATCATTCACTTTGCCTCTTTATTTGTTTCTGTTCACACTTTCTCAGACCGCTATCCTAGCAGTTAAGCCAGACTTTGAGAAAAGATTTTTCTATTTGAAAAGACCCCTTAAGGGGGTCAGTCTGCAAAAACAATTGTCAAAAACTAAATAAAAATATTTTAGGGTGAGGAAGAGGCAAAGTCATTCGAAGGAAGTTCCCTATCCCAGGACTTCACCCAGTGCTCCTTGGTCACCCCCACCTCCACCTGCCAAGTGAGGAAAGCATTGTAGTTGTCTTGGTACCACTGCAGAGTGCCTTCCACCCTCCTCAGCATACTGTACTGCACTCACACCGCCTGCAGGTCATTCTCTGCCACCACTAACTCTGTGTTCATTAGTCAGCAGATCTCTGCCACTCTTGCGCGATACCATTCAAGGTTGCCCTGCAGATCAAATGGTAGAGGGAGGGGGAGGTCCTTGTCAAGCCACTAGATCTCCTCCTCTTTGATTAACGCATGAGGAGGAGTCCCAAAAGTTGTCAACTAGCACAATCCATTATTGTTAACAAAGTTGTGAGGAGACAACTGCTTACTGATCCTCTTGCCTTGGGAACCCCAGTTGCATTGCCTATCTCCACCTTGGGCATCTTCATCTCTACTGGTCTGTCATTAAGCAAGGCCTACCATTAGCCACAGCCCAAAACAAATGAAGACAATTACTTACCAACTGCTGCTGGGCCCTGCTATTGGCCCTGTCTCCTCTGGCACTTCCTCGCCACCCAAGCTCCTCTTGATTGCCTTTGCCACTGCCACCCTCTCCTTGGGGGGAGTTGTCTCTCAAACCCCCTTGACCAAACCTTCCCCATTGTCAGATTCCACCCAGTGCCATTTAGACCCCTTTGTGGGTGCTGGTATCTCGTCCTCGCTCAACTCCACCATAGATCGGCTCTTGGGGCCCTTGCTCCTTACCGGCCCTTTCCCCTTGCCAGTCTCCTCTACTACTGTTGCCTCCTGCCTTGTTGGCAGGAGGAGTGTTGTCTTCTCAATGGCAGGTGTCCTGCCACCCACCACTATCTCCCACTGCCCTTCCAAATACTTCTTTGCTGCCTTAACCAAGGCAGCGTCCTCCACCTTCTTCCTCTTATGGTCCCCATAGCAACCTCGTGATGATTGCCCATGTGCCGAGCACTCCTTGCTTGCCTCATTACACCAGTAACAGGGGAAGGTGCTGGTGGTGTACCAACACCCCTCTGGGTTGTTAATGGCCCAGCAACCATTGCACTACCGGCACCATTATGTCAGGTCCCGCTGACGACGGGGGCTCAGCTGCACTGGCAAGTCCTTACTAGGCGAGCTCGGGAGGCCAAGTACAGGTCTGGGGCTTCTCAGGAGCTCCGGTACAGCTATGAGTGGTCTGGGGCGAAGTCTGGATGCTCCAGGGTACGAGTAGCGACATGCGTGAGGTTCGAAAGTGCTCCGGGGAGGGGAGCACAAGTTCAGGAGGGTAGGGGGGTTTGTAATGGAGGGGGGAATGGGGAGCAGGAGGGTAGTATTGATTGGGGGGGTGGAGGTAGTTTTGGAAGTGGGTGGAGATAGGTACGGAATGGATGGGGGGTGGGTTGGTTGAGTAACTGGGGAACAAGAGGAGACATGGAACAGAGAGTAGGAATAGAGAGGAAGAGATATGGAACAGTAGATAGAGAAATGGAGGAGAGACACGGAACAGAGATATGAGTCATGGAACGGAAACACAAGGCACAGAGATGAGAGACAAGAGACAAGATGAGAGAGAGAGAAGAGAGGCACGAGAATAGATTGAGATTGAGACAGAGACAGAGAATACAGAAATACGGAAAACTATGATTAATATCAAGACTACCTGACTTGTATGCTATCCTATGGTTTATGTACTGCCCTTCCACTAAGTCCTGGGTAGGATTCTAGCCCAGGACCGAAGCATCTGATTCCTCCGGCTAAGTCCTGGGGCTGGCTCCCAGCCCTGGGGTCGTGATAGTTGTCGGGGCGTGCTGG
>QGOB01004138.1:0-13094 GCA_003313055.1 Termitomyces sp. MG145 | reverse complement strand
ATTTATCAAAGGGCCGTTGGATGCATAAGAAGCTGAGGGCAATGAGGATGTATTTGTGAGTCTGGGAAGGAGTTCGGCATGAGTGGAACAAAAAGATATTGATACTGATTTCGATAGTGGACGTACTGAAGGTATGTAGCGGATAAAGAAGCGGTAGTTGTGAAAATCATTGTGGTGTTCTGGGCACATGAGAACTGTGTTGCGAGGTTCACGATGGAGATCGGGGTTGTAGTGCCGGGGTGTCCATCTTCGATCCCATAGATCAAACCACTTGCCCATCACAAATCATCAGGAGTGCCATTCATTCGAAACACGATTGACTTACAGTTGCCTCATCTTTCTGAGGAATGATGTAAGTGTACTTGGGACTGAGATCGGATCCGCAGACAACACAGCGGTTGCCCAGAGCCTTGTCGTGCAGTCTGAGAGTGTTCTTGAACTCGGTCATGCTCAGTATGCATGGGTCTGAGGCTGATGAGGCAGGTTCTATATCTTCCCAGCAGTAGCCAGGCAGGGGGCAAGACTCCGGGAGGGGAAGGGAAAATGCAGGGAGGTAGATCATGCGGAAGGGTTTGGGGTGTCCAGGCTGCCGAGGGCTTGCGATGCGCAAGGTTTGTGGTGGACTTGGTAGCAAGGATTTTTGAAATGAGCGCTTGGTAATGTCCATGGAATGGAACCCAGCTAGGGCTGCCCGTATGATGGAGACAAACATGATTGCCACCGTTTGCGCCACTTATTGGCCCGAACAGCTATGATAGCATAAGATATTTTTTGGTTGAAATGCCACCTACACTCAGTAAGAATCATTTCCCAGTCATATAGAGACTGCGGATCTGCATACAGTGTACATATTCTGCTCATAACTTGAAACTATGAATCAACCTGGCCCACTCATCAACCCCAATTCTTGATCACCCCGAACAAACTTCATGGCTGTCAGTTCTTTCTATTGTTGGTCTAGTGCTCAACGTACTTACTTTATGCTGATTTTTTCCTATGAAAGGTGTTGTTGACACTATCGAAGAAATTGTTCAAGTCGACCCAATCTTGCCAGTTGGTTGGATCATAATGTTGAAAAAAATGGTGACCACGGACCTGTAACTCATGAGTTAGGAATAAGGAAGGGGAACGGAGCATGGTTATCCCTAATGTCCAGAGCTATTGCCTTTCCATGATAAAGTCGCAATCATTCTTTGTCGCAGTAATTTATAAATAAATATTTACAAAGCTGTTCTCAAACTTTTGATTGAATACCATGACTGAGAGTGAAGGCTCAGCTTACATTTGTTATGTAAAGTATAAAAAATGTAAAGTTGTTAAAATCATTTATGGTGGTTTGAGCATAAGATTTCCAGTCTAGGAGAAGTTCTTGACGATTGAGGGACCCATTCATGATGTCTAACATCATCCCACTATTAAAACAAGCATTAGCCATGGGCATTACTCAAATGGTGATTTGACTTACTTTGGCCTGTAACAATGTGGCAATGTTGTAATTTTCCTTCACTTCCACAGATTTGCAATGGTTTTTCCCATAAACACGTCTTGTTTGTCAATAGCTATTCTGAACATGACCTTGGAAGTCACATCAAGTGGTAATCCAAGAGATGAGGCAATTTCTCTCCAAGAGAACTCAATAGAGAGCTGTTGCTCTGAGAAATGAATTGGGATTTGCAGCAGAGGCACAATAGTAGATCAATATCTCTCTTAGCTCATTAGTAGTGTTGGTGAACAAAGTCAGCACACCATAGAATTCTGCATTTTGTCTCCTCCATCCACTGTCACATATTGCTTCCCCACACTCTATCCCTTTACACATATCACATCTGGCCACACCCATGGCCCTTTCCATTGTCAAATATTCTATCCTTTCATGCATATTGCACCTGGCCACACTTGTGGCCCTTCCATTGTCATAGAACACATATATATATGAGCACTACATACCAACATACATCCATAGATACCTTACTACAGATACTGATGTGGTTACTGGACAGACTTGTATTGTAGACTTACACTTCTGTCAGGTAACATAGTCAATCATATACTGGACTGGGGACTTGTAGACTTATGCTTCTGTCAGGGTAATAATAGAGTTTTGAGTTCTAACAGGTTATGAGCCTATTGAACAGCACACTCTAGAGACACCTTGACTACACTCTACCTCTTCACTTCATCACATTCTTGGCACTCTGGGCACCTCTTTGGACCCTGATTCTGATCAAAAAGCCATACAATTTAGGCAATCTCCTTTGTTCTTGCCAACAAAGATAACATATTAGCCTCCCCCCTTAAACTCATCACACCATGGGATCTGCCTTCCCACTCAATTCAGCTATGACTATGGATGTGTCCTACTTATGCATTTGTCTTGTCAAACTAAATGCCCACTGGCCAGCATCTGAAGCACTGTTCAATTGCACCACCGGGGAATTCTCCAAATGGTCTACAAAGCTTGAAATCTTCCTGCAACAGAGCAGCCTCAACCAATATATCTGTGTTTCCAAGAAGAACCCCAAGAGACTGATTGCTCCCTGATCCAGGCCCTGAGCCCAATGCATATGCTAATTGGCTGGCCAACAATGACCTCATCATTGGTGTCATCCAAGCAGCAGTGTTCAAAGCAGAACAAGAAGACCTTGAGACCAATGACATAGCAAAGGAATGTTACAATGCCCTGAAAGCCCACACCCAGCATAAAGGACCTGTGAAACAAGTAGCCCTCATCCACCAGGCCCTAACCACATATGCACCAACAATTGATACCACTGCCCATAAAATATGTGACCTCATAGACTGAGCTTTCTCCATCAGCACTATTGATAGAGACCTGTTGAAATGCATTGCTCTTCTGAACAGCATTAACAATAAGTCATTTGATTCCCTTCAGACCCCAAGTCTTGTGGCACCTTGCTGACACCATGAGGGATGCACCATACACATCCTTGCATATCCAGAAGCTCTTCCAGACAGTCAACAGCCTCTCTAATCTCACTGGTCTATTGTCCACTAACACTGCCCTCACTGCACATGACTCCAAACCCACCTCCCACCCCCACAACCATAGTCCTAATTTCCCATGTTGCAAGGTATGCTACACCTCAAAACATTCATGCTGTGGACACACAAAGGAATGGTTGTATCTGGCCAGGTGGAGGCATGGCTGGCAAGACCATTGAGGAATCTAAGTCCATGCACCAGGCTGCACAAGGAGGAGCAAAGGGAGGAAAAACAAAGCAAGAAGGAGCATCCAATAGCAACATCAAGAATAGAATCATGGTAAAAGGACTGGATGGCCAAGCATACATTGTTGATGTCAAGAATCTACAGAAGATATAGCTGGAAATAGCCAAAACAACTGAGTTTGCAGGTGCTGTAGCAGCCAACACCACCAACTTCTTTGAATACACAGGATTCATGGCCATAGACACAGACAAAGTTGACAAACCATAGGCCTGGAACACCCACACAATTCCATCACTGCACAATTGTGAAACTATCTTAGCCGCCATGGCAGTTGTACCAGCCAACCCCTCAAGCAACATGCACATCATTTCACTGACAAAAAACCATTCTATATGGACTCAGGGGTGACCATCCACATATCACCATGTGCATTTGACTTTGTTATGCCAATCCCTCCCTGATCAGTCAGGGGCATTAGCAGAACATCAATCTAAGCAATTGGCATTGGACAGATACACCTAAAAGTCCAAAACCAGATGGAAATATACCTCTAGAATGCTCTCTATATACCTACCTCCACCATTCAACTGATTTATATGTTGGCCCTGACTGCTAGAATGCAACTGGAACACCCACATAATTCCATTTCTGCACAATTGTGAAACTATCCTAGCTACAAAGCTAAAAGTACTATATGAGGACAAGGAGTATCTTACAACTTATGTTAATCTTAATGAATACAAGTCTTGAACTTTGTAAGACTCTGATAGTACTGTAACTGGCATTACACTATAATTTTACCATGTGCATAATATATACACTGGCTCAGAAAACTGCCTCAATGTTTGGCCTTTTTGGAAAGATTCACATGGTGTGTAACAATTACCTAAGCAAAAAATTGTAGAAAATCACATGACATACAAGCTTTATAATGATGTATAGATCATGTGATTTGGACAAGAACTTGCTTATTAATAAATCAAACAAAATATTTAATCATTGGGGCAGTTTTTTGACCTACTCTAATTTACTCTAATTTTCATATCTAGTACTTGGTATGGCCTCCATTTGCCTTTGTAACTGCTTTGATACTTCTAGGCATGCTCTTCATGAGGCTTTGACATACCTCTGGTGGTATTTTATTTCACTCCTTGATCACTTTCTTCTATAACTCATGCACTCCTTTAGGGGGTACTTCATACTCCAAAAGTTTGTGCTTGATATAAACCCAGAGGTGTTCAATGAGATTGAGGTCATGGAATTGGGCAGAGCAAGATATCACAATAATGTTGCTATCAGAAAACTAGGTTGTTGCCCATTTGGAGGTGTGTTTTGAGTTGTTGTCCTGCTGAAAATATTATTCTTCCTCTTCAATTTTCAACTTCTCAAAGCTTTCCACCACTTCCTCAAGGAAAATCTTACAATACTGTGTAGCATCCATTTTCTCCTAAACTTCAATAAGCTTCCCTACTCCATTCCAATCTATGCAGCCTCATACAATTAAATTGTTTCATTCTCCATGCTTGACAGTTAGTGTAGTAATGCAGTCAGATAGTGATTCTCCTGAAATTTTCCACACATATACCTTCCCATCTGATTCAATCCAATTGATCTTTGTCTCATCACTCCATAAAACTCTTTTCCAATCCTTCACTGTTCAGTTTTCATGATACTGAGCAAACTTGAGCTGGTTAACCAATGAGCAGCCTTAAGCATGGGAACTTTCTTCTTTGTTGCTGAGCAAAAATATGCCTCCTTTAACACATTCCTGACTGTCTGAGGATTGACAGGACTGGAAATGACAGAATTAATGAACTATGTAGCTTGAACAGCATTATCCAGCTTCTCAGTAGTAATTTGACAAATAATAGACTGTTTATCACATGTTGTAAGCTTAGAAGGACAACCTCCAGAATGATTCTCTTTGTTGCTCTCTAGTTCTTTGCTGATTCTCTTCACAGTGCCCTTTTCCATGCCAGTTTTTGCTTGGATTTGATGCTAAGAATACCCTTCATTAAGGAGAGAAGCAACAGAAAAGCAATTAGCAGCAGAAACAAGTTGCATGATGGTGGTAGAATGTCAAGAAGGTAATTGATTGAAGTTGAACATGTCAAATTAATACAAAAAAGGTCACATGACATTGTTTATACTTTCCACAAGGTGTTTTCATCTTCTACTGCTGAAAAGTATTGAGAAAATATGAAAATTAAAGTGAGTCAAAAAACTGCCTCAATGATTGAATATTTTGTTTGATTTATTAATAAGCAAGTTCTTGTCAACATCACATGATCCATACATCATTATGAAGCCAGAATGCAGTTGTATGTTATGTGATTTTCTACAATTTTTTGCTCAGGTAATTGTTGCACACCATATGAATTTTTCCAAAAAGGCCAAATATTGAAGCAGTTTTTTGAGCCAATGTATATACACTAATTAGCAGAACTTCTAACTCTATAGTTAGACACAGTAAAAAGTCAACATCTTTGTTACTATTAGCATATAAAGAGCCTCATCCAACAAGTATGTAAATGTGGCAAACTTTCATCAATATGATATGATTGTAAAAACACTCTATATGAAGAAGCATAAGGCAATGCTTGATTTTGAAAAAAACTAAGTTTTCTGATAATGCCTATTTTTTATGGAATTTATTGACTGTGTTATAGGAAAGAGTTTTGGTTAGCAAGTTAGTGGCTATATTAACAGTTGAAATATAAATTAGCTTGATTTTCTTATTAAATACTGTGTCTCATAGCTAGTGCCTATCAAGATGCTTGAAGCTCTTATATGCTCTAGCTGCTTTAACATTAAGATTGCTGATTGGTTGTCAATGAGGAAGTTTTGTAATCAGAAAAGCTCCAGTTTCATCTCATTAGCTGCTATAAATTCTGCTTTGGTAGTAAACAGAGTGATAATGGACTGCAGCTTTAACATTCAGCTGAGAGCTTGTAATTGATTGCCCATTGCTTTTATGGTTAGCATTTGTAAGTGCTATGAAGGAATATGAAAGAGACAAGACAGCTGATGCTAAGTATTCAATTCTATAATCTAGTGTGCCTCAAAAATAGCATATTAGATGCTTGACTGCTTTTTAATGTTTAAGACCGAGGAAAGCATTCAGTGCAAATGCAAATTGTTGTTGATTTAAAAATGACATGACATTTATGTCAGTTGTGTGACAGAATGAAATTCAAAATTAGATTATACACACCTGAAGTCCAATGACATGGTTATGACATAGCATCATGGATTGCAGTATATGATTGCAAAAGATGTGAAAACATGAAGAAAATCAATAGGAGAATGGGACGACACGCATGAGAATTTGATCGCCAATAGAATAATGGGACGATCATCAATCATCAATCATCATCATCATCATCATCAATAGGAGAATGGGACGACGCGCGTGAGAATTGATGGCCAATGAAATAATGAGGCGACCAAAAGTTAGCTACACCATTTCTGACTAAGCTGACTCAGCAATGACAAAGAAATTTCCTTTTAAAGTAATGGATTTCCTTTTATAGTAACTACATTATGTAAGGTCTGCCTGTTTTTGTGCTCTAGCCTCGAAACCTTTATTTTTTAAAAATCTATGTATAGTAGGCAACTATATGATGTTTATCCTATCATTTGGCACCAATTCCCAGGTGTCACATGGTCTGTGTATTTGAAAATGGCCAAACACGATTTAGTGGACACTGTTTTTCACGCCTCATGTGTTTCTTGACACAATATGACCAAACTTCCCATGGTCCCAAAGTTGTGGAAGGAAGGCCACACAAAGATTGTATGTATATTGGCTTATACATTCATTGACACACATTGATGGCAGTTTATTAGTGATCCTTGAGCTATTGAATATACATCATGTAAATGATTTATATTGATTTTGGGCTATAAAATGCTGAAACAGTGATCTTTCAGGCAACCTTCCACTGGAAATCAACTACCTACTACTCCTGACAGCCAAAGGAGACAGACTAGAAGTCATAGGAGACTTCAACAACTACAAATGACTGATCCTGATGATCGTCGTGCAAACAGAAGATCTGGAGAACAGATCAATACTGTGGTTATACCACCACTTGACTTTGGACCTGAGGAAAACATAGGAACTGGGGGGATGAGACCTGGGGTTAATAACCAAGCTATAACCAGTGCTTCTAGCTCTACAGGAAGGCCTATTGGACAGCCTCTTGCTGTTGATGATCTATTTTCTACAGTCATTCCTGAAACCCATCTGCCTGAAGGATGGAATGCTCCATTACAAAATCCTGTGCCTAGATTGGTGCCACCACTACTTCTTCCTGCACAGAGAACCAGAAGAGTGACACCTCTACCTGCTCCTGCACAGGAGCCTAGAATAATGCCTGCTCTGCCAGCTATAGCTATTCCTGAAACTGTTTTGCCTGAAGGATGGAATACTCCTTTACAAAATCCTGTGCCTAGAACAGTGCCACCACTACCTCTTCCTGGACAGAGAGCTAGATTAATGCCACCTTTGCTTGCTCTTGCTCCAGTCATTCAGCCTGCTGTGGCCATTCCAGAAACTCATTTGCCTGAAGGATGGAATGCTCCACTACAGAAACCTTTGCCTCAAATAGTGCCACCTCTTTCTGCTTCTGCACTTAGTAATGCTCCTTTACAAAATCCCATGCGGCTACCTTTACCAGTTCCTAATGCTAGAAATCTTCTAGCAGTGTTAGAAGAGCAACAGAGACTCAGACATGTGGCTATGGCTGAGGAGCAAGAGAGGCAACATGCTCAGAGAGTAATAGAGGAGCAACAGAGGCTTAGAAATATTTCTATGGCTGATGAGCAGGAGAGGCAACAGGCTCAGAGACTATTAGAAGAGCAACAAAGATGGCAAGAAAGGGAAAGACTGGAACAGGAGGTCTGTCATATTCAACTTGGAAATTGATCTAATTGGACTAATGAAGTTTAAAGCATGTGGACCTCAATCCAGAACATAGACCTTTAAATCAGGATAAAGCAGCTAGAATTCTGCAAGGCTGGAGGGAAGAACATGCTGCTGATCTGGAGGAGGACTTTAATGCTCTAGAGCCTCAAAATGACATTCCTCTGGAAGATGACCTGGAATATGTTCATGCAGCCTTTGATCAATTGATGCAAAATCATTTGGAGTATATGGACAATCCTATAGACAATGAAGAGGATCCTAGACAACACAATGGACCTGTAGAGCTACTTCCTGGATATCATCCTGCTGCACATATTCTTGAAGAACAGCTGGATCCTCCATTGGCAGACATTGTCCAACAACCCATTGTAGCAGTGCAACATGATCCTGCTCTCATTCTTTCCATCCCAGAAATTGTTCAGCCACCTATTCTATTAGAAGAACAGCCCGATCCTCCTCCTTTAGGTTCTCCTATCCTAGAAGCACCTGTGGTATCTATAGGCCAGATACAGCCTAATCCTCTTCCCCTTGGTCTGCCTATCCCAGAAGCATTTATGGTACCTATAGGCCAGATACAGCCTCATCCTCTTCCCCTTGGTTTGCCTATCCCAGAAGCATTTATTGCACCTATAGGCCAGATGCAGCCTAGGAATGCTAGGCCCAGAGCATTACAACCTTATTTGGATGAACCTGCACCACATAATCTAGGTCCTATGGGAGTTATTTGTCCACACTGTCATGCCTTGCATTTTGATGCTGAAAAGCTTACCAAATCCACCATATATAATCCAAAATTTGGCATGTGTTGCTTGCAAGGCCAAGTTGACTTGCCTAGATTAGTAGAGGCTCCACCAGAACTACTGGCCCTACTTCATGGTTATCACCCTCTTTCCAATGCTTTCAAAGGATCTATTCGTCGATACAATGCAGCCTTTGCATTCACATCTTTGGGAGTCAAAATTGATCATGCTATCACCAATGCTCCTGGACCATACAGCTTTAGGATCAATGGAGAACTGCATCATCTGTCAGGTGCTTTACTTCCCACTGAAGGCAATACACCATCATATGCACAACTCTATTTCTATGATCACAATGAGCAATTAGCTCTTCATCAACAGAATAATCCTCAATTGGATGGTCAAATAATGGCCTCTTTGCAGGATATGCTTGGTAGAGTCAATCCTTTTATTGGCTACTACAAGCAAGCTAGACAAATCATGATTGAAATTCCTGAAGGCCAACCACAAAGACTTTCTGTCACACTCCGAGCAGATTTTGGAGATCATCGGCGCTATAACAATCCAAATGATCAAGAAGGTGTTGCTGCTATCATTCCTGGAGATGGCACAGAAGATCGATTAGATCACCGTGATATTGTCTTATACTTGTGTGGGGGTTGGCTAAAGCGTATCAGCCATTTACACCCATTCTACACTCCATTGCACTACACCATCATCTTTCCAACTGGGGAGCCTGGATTTCACTCTAACATTCCATCACATTTTGGGCCAGAAAATCAACGAAGAACTATCAATGTCAGTGAAATGGCATATTATGCATATAGGCTTCAACAACGCACTTTAGAAGCTAATGCTCCATTGCTTTGGAGTGGCAGATTATTCCAGCAATACATTGTGGATGCATGGGCCTCGATTGAACAGTCAAAGCTCAATTGGGTCAGGTCTAATCAGAGAAAGATTAGAGCTGAGGTCTACCAAGGAGTAGTCGATGCTGCAGCAGGAGATGAAGAACTACCTCAGCAAGGCCGTCGTATTGTACTTCCAGCCTCTCAAACAGGAAGTGAACGTCACATGCAGCAGTTATTCCAGGACTCTATGGCTATTTGCAGGTATTTCCAAAAACCTGATCTTTTTTTAACTATGACTGCCAATCCAAGGTGGCCTGAAATTGAAGAAGCCCTTTTAAAGGAACTTGCAGTTAATGGAAAGAAGCAGGCAGCTTCTGATCAACCTGATATTGTGGCTAGGGTATTTGAACTCAAGAAGAATGCTGTCTTGAAGGAAATTAAAGAAGGTCTCTTTGGAACCTGTGTCGCTCATGTCCATACCATTGAATTCCAAAAGAGGGGATTGCCACATATGCACATCTTGATCTTCTTGCATGTTCATGACAAGATCAAGGATGCAGCTCATGTGGATGCTATTGTCTGTGCTCAAATCCCTGATTCAGTGACTCAGCCTCAATTGTATCAGGTATTGATCTAATCTTGATATATCTTGATTCAGTAACTGAATTGTTGTTATTAGGTTGTTACTACTAATATGGTCCATGGCCCATGTGGGGCAGCTTATCCCAATGCAAAGTGCATGGTCAATGGCAAATGTTCTAAAAGATATCCTAAAGAATATCTAGAGGCTACTCAATATGGTGACAATGGCTATCCTCAATATGCCAGGCCAGACAATGGTCGCTTCTTTGAGAAGCATAGCCGTCATTACAACAATTGTGATGTTGTCCCATACAATCCCTATCTCTCAGCCAAATACCAATGTCACATCAATGTCGAGATCTGTGCTTCAGTGCAAGCCATCAAGTACATTCACAAGTACATTTACAAAGGCCATGACAGGACCACCTTGTAAATCTCTAGGGAGCAGCGAGATGAAATCAAGGAACATTTGGATGCCAGATATATTTCTGCACCAGAGGCCTGCTGGCACATCTATGAATTCAACATGCATGCTGAATTCCCTCCTGTCTACCGATTACCTGTGCATCTGGAAGGCCAACATGAAGTTTACTTTCAGGACAATGAACCTTTGGAGTTGGTGGCTGCCAGAGATAATGTGGACAAGACTGCACTCACTGCTTGGTTTGAAGCCAACACCAAGTTTCCTAATAACAACATCACTTATCAAAACTTTCCAACCAAGTTTGTTTATGAGCCAAGGAAAAGAGCTTGGAAGGAGAGACAAAGAGGAACAGCTATTGGCAGGATGTACTTTGCTTCACCTAGGCAAGGAGAACGATTCTACCTTCGAATGCTTCTGACAGTTGTAACAAATGCAACTTCATGGGCTCATCTCAGGACCGTCAATGGCCACACCTATCCAACATACAAGGACGCATGTCAGGCCCTAGGCCTTTTGGAGGATGATGCAGAATGGAGGCAATGTCTTGCTGAAGCTGTCCAGATACAAACTGGATCAGCTCTTAGACACCTCTTTTGCACAATCCTACTCCACTGTGCTCCTGCCACTCCAGAAGCTTTATGGAATGAATTCAAGCATTCTATTTGTGATGATCTCCAACACAGATTGCAGCAGGCACACCAGTATAGGAACAGGATCTTTGCTGATGAAGACATTCATGATTATGGCCTTTATCTCATCAATGACAACTCGAGGAATTCTGGCAAAACTCTGAAAGACTTTCCCAACATGCCAGAGCCCCAGCAAGCTTGGAATTTTGTTCCAGGTATCTTTGTCTTTATAGAGAACAATGACTTTGAAACTAATTAAATCATTTATAGGTAATAGACTTTTACAAGAAGAAATGGATTATGATGTTGAGGAGTTGAAGAGAAGAGTGGAAGAAAACAAGACCAAGTTCAATGCTGAACAGTTGGAGACCTTCAATGCTGTCATGGAATCTGTGGAGAATGATTTGGGCAGGATGATATTCATTCACAGTGCTGGAGGATGTGGCAAGACCTTTGTCTGCAATACTCTGGCCTCTGCTATTCGTTCAACTGGTGCAGTGGCATTATGTGTAGCATCATCTGGGATTGCTGCCTTATTGCTGGAGGGGAGTAGAACTGCTCATTCAAGATTCAAAATTCCCATTCCTGCTCTGGATACATCCATTGCTAACATAAGGAAAGGAACACATCTCTCTGATCTATTACTGGGCACCAAAGTGGTTATCTGGGATAAAGTTCCAATGCAGCACAAGAATGCCATTGACTCAGTAGATCGTGGCTTCAGAGATATCTTGGAAAAGGATATTCCATTTGGTGGAGTTACTGTGGTCTTTGGAGGGGATTTCAGACAAACTCTGCCAGTTATTCCCTGAGGACTCAGACAGCAGATGATTGCTGCTTCATTAAAAAGAGGGAGACTTTGGAACCACATTCAAGTCCACTACTTGGTGCAAAATATGTGATTGGAGCAGACTCCTGATAATGTTGCTCATGCAGCTTGGTTACTGGATATTGGTGCTGGAAAAAACCTTGAGCATGGGCAGACAGTACAACTTCCAGGAACCATGATCTGTGATGACAATTCTATCACTGGATTGATTAACTCCACTTATCCTGATATCAATCATTATCAACAGGATCAGTATTTTCTGGACCGGACCATTCTTTCAAGCAAGAACTCTGATGTAGAGGAGATCAATTCAGAGATTCTGCAGAGGTTTTCAGGACAGGAGAAAATCTTGCAGAGTGCTGATTCTGTTAAGTCTGATGATGGAAATATTGATGGCCTATATCCCATGGAATATCTCAATTCTTTGAGGGCCAGTAGTTTGCCTTTGGCTAGACTGGCTCTTAAGGTTGGTGTTCCTGTCATGCTCCTCAGGAATTTGGATACAACTCAAGGACTTTGCAATGGAACAAGAATGATTGTTATCCATATCAACACCAGGGTCCTCACATGCCGGATCATCAGTGGAGATGCCAAGTTTGGAGGAACAGTGGTTATGATTCCAAGGATTAACATTGATGCCTCTGAAGAAGATTTACCTATTCCATTGCGCAGACGACAATTCCCAGTTCGATTAGCCTTTGCTATGACTATCAACAAATCCCAAGGTCAATCAGTCAAACAAGTTGGATTGGATCTTTGATCATCTGTGTTTACACATGGACAACTTTATGTGGCACTGTCTAGGTGTACATGCAGCTGAATGGAGATATTAATCATCTTTGATGGATTCTTCTGGAAATCGTATCAAGGTGATTTTGCCACCAGACAATACAACAAGGACAACAGCAAATATAGTCTAT
>QGOB01004137.1:0-14643 GCA_003313055.1 Termitomyces sp. MG145 | reverse complement strand
ACTGAACTCCGGCATCTCAGCGGACACGTCACCCCAAAGCTTCCCTGTCACCAGGCACATCCAGACCCCCGGCATCCTGGCCATCACATAACATCCCGCAACATTCCTCCCATGAACTGTCGGCATGTCACCAGGCCACCTGCTTCTGTGGCGTCAATGGACACCACCATTACCACCAACCCACCCGACACAAGACCGCTGCAACCCACACCAACACACCCCAACAACTGTCACGACCCTGGGGCTGAGAACCTGCCCCGGGACCTAACCAGAGGACAATCAGATGCTATGGTCCCGGGCCAGGACCCTGCCGGGTACTTAGTGGAAGGGTAGTACATAAACAATAGGGTAGCATACGAGTCGAGTAGTCTTGATATTAACCATAGTCCTCCATGTTTCCATATTCTCTGTCTCTGCCTCTATCTCAATCTATTCTCTTGCCTCTCTCTCTCTCTCTCATCTTGTCCCTTGTCTCTCATCTCTGTGCCTTGTGTTTCCGTTCCATGACTCATATCTCTGTTCTGTATCTCTCCTCCATTTCTCTATCTACTGTTCCATATCTCTTCCTCTCTATTTCTACTCTCTGTTCCGTGTCTCCTCTCGTCCCCCAGTTACTTGACCAATCCACCCCCCCATCCATTCCATACCTATCTCCTACCTGCTCCTGGACCTACCTCTGCCCCCTCCAATCAATACTACCCTCCTGTTCCCTGTTCCCTCCCCCATTACAAACCCCCCTACCCCCTGAACTTGTGCTTCCCCCCCAGAGCACTTTCAAACCTCGCGCGCGTCGCTACTTGTACCCCGGAGCATCTGGACTTCACCCTGGACCACTCGTAGCTGTAACAGAGCTCTTGAGAAGCCCCAGACCTGTACTTGACCTCCCAAGCTTGCCTAATAAGCACTCGCCAGTGTAGCTGAGCCCCTGTTGTCAGCGGGACCTGACAAGCACAGCATGGAGGTGCTCTGGAGGGATGACGACTTGGTGGTTGAAGGAGTTCTGTTCTGCCTCGAACAACTTTTTTGGGTAGACGTCTGGTTGTCGGGTGAGGGCATCGGGTTTGGCTCCAAGGTGGCCAAGGCAATAGTGGATGATGAAGTCATACTCCGAGAGGGTCTCCGACCAGCGGGCTTGGCGGCAGCTAAGCTGCTTTGTGGTCATGAAGTACTGGAGGTTGTTGTGATTGGAGTAAACTTGGATGCGGTAGGGTGCTCCTTTGAGGTAGGCCTGCCATTGCTTGAAGGCTTCGACTATGGTGAGCAGCTCCTTACTGTAAATGTCATAATTGAGCTCTGCCGGGATCATTGAGTGTATGTAGAAGGCGACGGGGCGGAGCTCGCTGCTGCTGGGGTCCATCTGCAAGAGGATGCTGGCGATGGCATAGTCGGAGGCATCGCATTCCAAGACAATGGGGAGGGAGGGGTCGTAGTGCCGGAGGATTGGGGCGGAGGTGAAGACAGACTTGAGAAGTTCAAATACACTCTGGCACTTGCTGTCCCAATTCCACGCCAGGTGAGCCGGTTGAGGGATTTTGTGATGCTAGAGTAGTTATCAATGAACCGGCGATAGAAGTTGGCAAAGCCCAGGAAGGACTGTACCTCCTTGACGTTCCGGGGGGGCGGCCAGTTGAGGATAGCTTGGATCTTGACCAGGTCCATGCGCACTCCATCTGGGGAGACTATCACACCCAGATATTCTACCTCCGTGATGTGAAAAGCGCACTTCTCCAGTTTGGTGTGGAGGTGGTATCTCCAAAGGCGTTCCAGGACCTGGTGCACGTTCCTGGTGGTCATTGAGGGAATCGGAATAGATGAGGATATCGTCAAGGTACACGATCACAAAGACATCGCTCATGTTGTGGAAGATGTCGTTCATGAAGTATTGGAAGGTGGCAGGGGAGTTGGTCATTCCAAAGAGCATGACAAGGTACTCAAAGAGTCTGTAGCGGGTGCGGAAGGTTGTCTTCCACTTGTGTCCCGGAGCTATGCGCACGTTGTTGTAGCTCGACTGGAGGTCTATTTTGGTGTAGATTTTAGCACTGTGGAGATGGTCGATGAGGTCGCCAATGAGGGAGAGGGGATACCGGTTCTTTTTGGTGACTTTGTTGAGTCCCCTGTAGTCAATGCAGAGCCAGAGGAAACCGTCCTTTTTCTTTGCAAATAGTATGGGCGCTCTGATGGCGGAGTTCAAGGGTCAGATGAAGCCCTTGCCAAGCATCTCGTTGAGGTAGTCCTTGAGGATGCGGAGCTCCACTTTGGACATGTTGTAGACCTTGCCAAATGGGGGGGAGGTACCATCCTCAAGGTCGATTGTATGGTCGTACGATTGGTGGGAAGAAAGTTCCTTTGCGCTTCCTTTGGAGAAGACGTCGGCAAATTTGTTATATTTGGGGGGGACTACTTTGCGTAGGGTTTGTTCCTCCATTTTGGATTTGACGGGGGTGTCCTCAGTGCAGAGGTGCTCTTTGGGGAGGGCTGGGGATATATGGAGTTGGAAGGCGGGGGTGCCGTCCCATACAATGCGCACGAAGGGTTCCGGGCCTATAATTTTGATGTCCAGGTTGATGGGGCAGAGGGGTTCCTTGGGTGTGTTGCCAGGAGTGGGTGAAGGGGATGTTTTGAGGCCCAGAGCCAGGTAGGAGGGGCCCTTGTACCGGTTTCGGGGGATGTTGGGGAAAGGGAGGGATGGGGCATGGAGGTGGAGTCCAGGGTGGCTCAGAGTCACTTTTGGGGGTCGCGAGGAGCTTCGATGTGGCCTGGTCCTCTGTGGCATGGAGTTTGAGGGGGATAGCGGCAGCCAGGCTAGCATCGGGCCCCAGAAAGGTCATTGTGAGGTCCTCCCAGTTGATATCAGGGTTGACATCACGCAGCCAGGGCAGTCCGAGAACAATCAGGGTTGACTCTGGGAGGGAGGTGACCAGGAGGTTCACTGGGAACTGAAGACCATTTTCAAGGTGGAGGGTGTTGGAGTGGGAGTGGGTGATGGGGCTGGAGGTGGCAATGTTCCTGTCAAAGAGCTGGAGCTCCAGGGGTTTCCCGAGGGGGTTGGGGAGTAGCTGTAACCGTTTGCTGATGAACATCCTGGTGGCCTCACTATTGATGAGAGTGGGTAGCAAGTTGGGAAGGCCACCTAATCGGGTGTTGATGACAAAGGATTGGGCGGAGATCAAGCAAAGCTGGTGGGGTGTTGGCAGCGGAGACGCGAGAAGCTCCGGAGCATCTGTACCTGGGGTGAGGCAGAGGAGGATGGGTTTGAAGGCAGGTGTGAGTTGTCAGTGAGGGCGGAGCGTGAGGTTCTGCCAGTCAATCTGGGGGTTGGTTGTGCGGAGCCAGGGGAGTCCCAGAATGAGAGGGGCGGTGGCATGGAGCTTGGTTACGAGGAACCGGACCTCCTGCCGCTGGCCGTTGGTGAACATGATGGGTAGCTGTATGGAGTGGGTGATAGCTCCAGAGGATGTGGTACTGCCGTCAAAGAGTTGGAGTTGGATGGGGATGGGTAGGCGTTGGAGGAGGTGAGGGGTTGACGAGGCCAGGGACTCATTGACAAAGTTGTCAGTGGTGCTGCTGTTGATAAGGGTGTTAATGAGGGTGGAGGAGGTGTCAAGGGATGTGCTAATGAAGAGGGCCTGTCAGGATTGTGAGGAGAGGTAAGCTGTGGGGGTGTCCGGGGATAAAATCGTTGCGTGGAGGTAAGTAGCTGTGGTGGAGAAGACGTCAAGGTCTGGTCCGCGATTTAGCGCGTCTTCCAGAGCTAAACCGCTAGCTTGTTTTCTGTAAATTGGTAGTCGCAATCCTCGCTGTCAATGGTCCAGACCACATGGCCCATGGTGCAGCATTTGAGGCAGTCGTTGATGAAATGCCCTTGCTCACCACAGAGAATGCACAAACCTTCCTTGCGCTGGTGCTCCTGCACATCGCTGGGTACATCAATTCAGGGTTGATTGGAGTTCCAGACCCGGTTGGCCTGTAAGGACTTTGTCACTGGGGGTGTCAGGAAGATTGGGGAGGGGGTCAGACTCATTGGAAGGGGTCTCTGGGACTTTGTCAAGGGCGGTGGCATTGAGTTGGGCAGGGGGGCAAGAGTCCGGGGGGCGAGCCGGTCCAGCTGGTCCTCAGCCGGGGTCAGGGCAAGAGGCGGGGGTGGCACCAGCAGGCAATCCCGCGTGTGTCCCCTGCAGCTGCCAGGAGGGTTGGTTGGTGGGGTTCCAGCTGTTTTGGGGAGCCACGGACTCGCTTCGGTCTACCCAATACTGCTGATCAACTTGAGTGACAAGTGCCTTGTACCCGTCATAGGTGGTCTGCTTGGGGGCGATGCAGAGGACGTCCTTGATACATTGGGGTGCTCAGAGAAATGCTTCACCAGTTTCATTGTCCGGTTCGAGCAGGAAGCCTACAAAACGGGCTGGAACTACAATGCCCTCTGGTTTGCCCTCCGTTGCACCCTGCATCCGGAGATTGATGATTGTCTCCTCCGCCTCCACTATGGTTTCATAGATGCCAAACTTGCCAGAGAACTCCTGGACAAAGGCCTGCCAGTTGGAAAGAATGGGGTTGGTGGAGTCGTACCAGAGAAGGGCAGTGTAATGATCGTAGGCGATGCCCTGGAGGTATGATGCGGCAAATGCGACCCAAGAGTTCTCAAGCTGGAAAGTGATGGGCTTTGCCTGGAACATGGTGAGGCACTGTGTAAGGTAGGTGCGCCACTTGCAGGGGTTGCGGCCTGTGAAAGGTTCTGGTTTTTGGATGTCAAGCTTCTCCTCACAGGCCAGTGCATTGTGAGTGTTGTCCGGGGCATTCTGGCTTTGCGTGGAGCCGGCATTGTAATAATAGTAGAAGTTGTTGCCGCCTGGCTGTTGGAAAGGGAAGGTGCTCATAGCCAGGCCCCATCCGCCTGGGGGTCCACCATCCAGGGGTCCTCTGTCAGGTGGAGGGCCATTGCCTCTGGGAGCAGGTCTGGGGGCCCATTGAGGGTATGGAGGTGCTCCAAGGGGTGAGGAGCTCCCAGGAGAGGCGGCCTGTATGGCCTGTAATTGCCAGGAGGTGGCCCAGGGGGAGGCGGGAGTTCCGGGGGTGGCCCAGGGGGAGGCAGAGGTCCAGGGGGAAAGGGGGGGCATGGCGGTCCTGCGGGGAAGGAGGGGTGGGCCTGACCTGAAAGAGGGCGTGGAGGTGCCGGAGCCTCGGGGCGCGGTTCACATGGAGGGGGCCTATTCCCGTAGTTGCCTTGGAGGTCAATGTGAGGAGGTCTGTTGTGGATGAAGTCGAGTACTGAGGGGGGTGCCTCGCCAGGTCAGGTTGCCTCCTCGTTGGGGGGTGCTGGATCGTCGACGTAGGATAGGGTGTGGGGGGATGTGACTTTGTCAGAGGGAGGGGCAGACTGCATGGGTTTGGTGCAGGGAGGTCTGGCAGGCTCTGGCTGAGGCCAAGTATGGAAGATGCTGGGGATGGAATGGGCTCTGGTGCAGGACGAAAGGCCGATGGTGTGGGCAGCAGGTTGATCAAAGAGACCCCCTTTCAGGTTCAGGGATCAGAGGGTTGCAGAGACGGCATTGAGTTCCCGCTGCTGGCATTGAGCCAGAGGTGGGACTTGGTTCCGGGGTTGGCTTGGCTCCCAGGGTCCTCGAAGTGTTGGGGTGTGGGGCTAGTGTGAATTTTGTCAACAAGGGCCAGGAGTTCAGCCCAGAGGGCAGCGTCCACCCCAAGAGTGTTAGCAACGTTGTCGGGGAGGCTGCCCTTCTGGTAGTTCTCGTGGAAGTTGAGGAGCCAGTCAGCGCACTGCTCCGGGGTGCCGGAGATGTCAAGTCATCCTAGACTGATGAGGAGGGCGCATGTATGCTGGGAGAAGACAGCAGGGGTGATGCACAGCAAGCGCAAGACATCATTAAACCCTGACTGATTGAGGGTCCATATGACATGGTGTTTGGGTCGGGGGCCCAGTGCCGTGGGGGTAAGGTGGGATAGTGTTCAATGGAGGGTGCATGGTAGAAAGTGTGGGGGGAGTTAATGGCGTATGGGCCCTCAGAAATGGGTTGGCCATAATAGTTGTACCCAGTGAGGGTGTAGGCATAGGTGTACATAGCCATCAAGTATGGGGTAAGGTAGAGTCTTGATATTATGTCAGGTCCTGCTGACGACAGGGGCTCAGCTACACTGGTGAGTCCTTACTAGGCAAGCTCGGGAGGCCGAGTACAGGTCCGGGGCTTCTCGGGAGCTCTGGTACAGCTACAAGTGGTCCGGGGCAAAGTCCAGATGCTCCGGGGTACAAGTAGCGATGCATGCGAGGTTCAAAAGTGCTCTGGGTAGGGGAGCATGAGTTCAGGGGGTAGGGGGGTTTGTAATGGAGAGGGGAATGGGGAACAGGAGGGTAGTATTGATTGGGAGGCAGAGGTAGGTTTGGGAGTGGGCAGAGATAGGTACAGAACAGATGGGGGGTGGGTTGGTCAAGTAACCGGGGGACAAGAGGAGACATGGGACAGAGAATAGAAATAGAGAGGAAGAAATACGGAACAGTAGATAGAGAAATGGAGGAGAGATATGGAACAGAGATATGAGTCACAAAACAGAAATACAAGGCATGGAGATGAGATACAAGAGACAAGAGATGAGATGAGAGAGAGAGGAGAGAGACATGAGAATAGATTGAGATTGAGATGGAGACAGAGAATACAGAAACTATGGAAAACTATGGTTAATATCAAGACTATCTGACTCGTATGCTACCCTAGGGTTTATGTACTATCCTCCCACTAAGTCCCGGGCAGGATTCTAGCCCAAAATTGTAGCATCTGATTCCTCTGGCTAAGTCCCGGGGCAAGCTTCCAGCCCCGGGGTCATGACAGTGGTTGGGGCGTGCTGGTGCGGGTTGCGGCAGTCTTGTTTCAGGTGGGTCGGTGATCATGGTGTGGAGTGGTGGTGCCTGTCGACGCCACAGAAGCAGGTGGCCCAGTGACGTGCCAACAGTTCATGGGAGGAATGTTGTGGAATGTTATGTGATGGCCGGGATGCCGCGGTTCTGGATGTGTCTGGTGACAGGGAAGCTTTGGGGTGACATGTCCGCCGAGATGCTGGAGTTTGGTGATGCCTGGGGGTTTGTCTGGAGATGGCCACAGGTGTTGCCGATGCAGCGTTGTGGGGTCGTTGGTGGCCCTGGAGGTGCGCAAGGGGTGCGGGGGAGGTGTGTGCTGGAGCTGGGGCAGCATATGGGAGTCCAGAGATGGCGGGGTCATGACATCCAGGAAATCTTGCACGGCCATGAAGCGCGCAAAGGTGGTGGAGTAGTTGAAGAAGGTGGGTGTCAACATATTGGAAAGTTGAGATGATGAAGTCCAAAGAGTTTCTGGAATTTATTTATGGTTTTGGTATGGCACACAGACCAAGACCTACCGCACGGACCACGATTAACGATCACGGGACTTCGACAATTTTCCTTTGACTGAGGACAGTCAGTTTTTCAGTCAAGGGGAGATGATACAACCCAGTCAGCTCTGGCTGCCCAACACCAACAAGTCAAACCAAGCACGTGACCTCAGCACATGACCACTACTGACTGACTGCTAACGACACTGACCGTTACTGACCATTCCCTTAACGACCGAGTCAACCTTTGACAATCCAGCCCCCCCTCTATGGCCCCCAACTGGCAGCCAACAATTGATCGTAACCGCATTACCAATGACCCACCGATCATAAAATTATTTTCACTTACAATTTTTCTTATTCGATCTACTTACAATTTTCTCATATTACTTACAATTTTCCTATTCAATAGCGGCCCCTGACACGCACTATCACATGTGACCGCTACGCTTACTATCTCTTACCAGTTTCCCCTTTTATTGACTTACCTACCTATAAATACTGCCCTGTCAGTAGCTAAACAGAATAGAATCATACCAGAGTCTAGTCCCCGTTTCAGACTACACTTAAGATCTCATTCTCGCTCTCACTTTGTTAACAGTCCAGTCTCCTTCAGTTTTTGTGCTCAGCTTAATGGTATCGTTAAACTTAGCACTCGTCGTCTTTGTCATGCGCTATATGGGCACCCTCGCTTTGCCTTTGTTAAGCACCATACAAGCACCCTCGCTTCACCTTTGTTAAGCACCATATGGGTGCCCTCAGTTTGCCTTCGTTAACGCTAGTGCTTATAGCTAGCGACTCGTATATTTCTGTTAACTCCTCCTATATTCCTTAACAACCTTCTGGGTCTTCACAGATCGCCCAAAACTGCTGCAATTTGGTAGCGACACTAATGGCCACACCGCTATCTCTTACCACTCTCTCTCACTTCCTTACCGACCCCGACCTCACAACTCCTTACCAAGTTTCTGGGACTTTGCTAGACTCCTCACACACACACATGTAATGCTACTACTTGCTAGCTATCCCTATCTAGCTGGTCTTGTTGGTTGTTTCCTGCATGGCAGCTAGGCGGCAAGTCAGCGCATCACTGCTAGTGGTAATCTCATGTAACCAAGGAGGTGCTTACATTCTTTGCAAACTGGATGGATCTGTACTTCACTGACCAGTAGCTGCCTTTTGTTTAGTCCCTTACTTTGCCCACAAACACATCCCATTCCCTACCAATGCATTTGATATTGACACCAAACGTTTAAGGATCTTAGAAAGAACTGACTTACTAGATGGTGAAGACACACTTGATAATCACGGAGAACTATTGGACAACACCATCAAAGAAGACTAGAAAACACCGTTACAAAATTTAAATGGTTGCCTACTATCCCCACTCACCGTTAAAATCCCAAAAACTTAATGGCTTTTGATAAGCCCTCATTTCTATTGTTTCGTTTATCTCTTCACCTTTACTTACATCTTTTCTTATTACCATAGACATTCTTTCTGCCTACATTTCCATGGACCATTTATCACTTACTGTTAAGCCCTTTACTTTCTCTTGACCTGTCACTACCATTCCCCAACCTGCCTTTTGTTAAGACGCACTCATTAAGTGACATTGTGCAAGTGTCATGATGATTTACTGAGTGTTTACCTTTTTGATTCATTTATTTCTTTTGCTTCAATCATTCACTTTGCCCCTTTGTTTGTTTCTGTTCACACTTTCTCAGACTGCTATTCTAGCAGTCAAGTCAGACTTTGAAAAAAGACTTGTCTATTTGAAAAGACCCCTTAAGGGGGTCAGTCTGCAAAAACAATTCAAAAAACTAAATAAAAATATTTTAGGGCGAGGGAGAGGCAAAGGTGTCCAAAGAAAGTTCCCTATCCCAGAACTTCACCCAGTGCTCCTTGGTCACCCCCACCTCTGCCTGCCAAGCAAGGAAAGCATTGCAGTTGTCTTGATACTGTCACAGAGTGCCTTCCATCTTCCTCAGTATACTGTACCATGCTCACGCTGCCTGCAGGTCATTCTCTGCTGCTGCCAACTCTGTGTTCATCAGTCGGCAGATCTCTACTGCTCTCGCATGATACCGTTCAAGGTTGCCCTGCAGATCAAATGGTAGAGGGAGGGGGAGGTCCTTGTTGAGCCACTGAATCTCCTCTTTGATCAACACATGAGGAGGAGTCCCAAAATTTGTTGACTAGCGCAATCTGTTAGCATTATCAAAGTTGTGAGGAGACAACCACTTACTGATCCTCTTGCCTTGGGAACTCCAGTCATGTTGCCCATGTCCACATCTCTATCAGTCTGCCATTAAGCGAGGCCTACCATTAGCCACAGCTTAAAACAAATGAAGACAATTACTTACTGACTGCTGCTGGGCCCTGCTACACCGGCCCTGTCTCCTCTAGCACTTCCTTGCCACTCAAGCTCCTCTCAATCGCCTTTGCCACTGCTGCCCTCTCCTTGGAGGGAGTCATCTCTTGAACCCCCTTGACTGAACCTTCCCCATTGTCAGATTCCACCTGGCGCTGTTTTGAGCCCTTTGCGGGCGCTGGTATCTCATCCTCACTCAACTCCACTATTGATCGGCTCTTGGGGCCCTTGCTCCTTACTGGCCCCTTCCCCTTGCCGGTCCCCTCTGCTACTGTTTCCTTCCGCCTCATTGGCAGAAGGAGTGTCATCTTCTTAATGGCAAGTGTCCTGCCACCCACTGTTATCTCCTGCTGCCCTTCCAAGTACTTCCTCACCACCTTAACCAAGGTGGCGTCCTCCACCTTCTTCCCCTTATGGCCCCTGCAGCGACCCCATGATAATTGCCCATGTGCCAAGCACCCCTTGCTCACCTTGCTGCACCGGTGACAGGGGAAGGTACTGGTGGGGTACCAACACCTCTCTGGGTCATTAACGGTGATACGACCCAGTCAGCGCTGGCTGTCTGACACTGACAAGTCGAACCAAGCACATGCCATCAGCATGTGACCACTACTGACCGACCAATAACAACACTGACCGTTACCGACAATCACCTTAACAACCTATCCAACCTTGGACAATCCAGCCCCCTCTATGGCCCCCGACCAATGGCCAACGATCGATCGTAACCACATTACCAATAACCCAACAATCGTAAAACTATTTTCACTTACAATTTTCCTTCTTGATCTATTTACATTTTTCTCATATTGCTTACAATTTTCCTATTCAATAGCAGCCCCCAACATGCACTATCCCACTATGCTTACTATCTCTTACCGGTTTTCCCTTTTGCTACATTATGTACCAATAAATACTGCCATGTCAGTAGCTAAACGGAATTGAATCATACCAGAGTCTAGTCCCCATTTCAGACTACTTGTTCTCGCTCTTGCTTTGTTAACGGCTGATTTGGGTTTACCCAGTCCAGTCTCCCTTCATTTGCCCGCTCAGCTTAACGGTCTCATTAAACTTAGCACTCACCGCCTTCTACGCGCCATATGGGCACCCTTGCTTCACCTTCGTTAAGCACTATACGGGTGCCCTCGCTTTGCCTTCATTAATGCTAGCACTTACAGCTAGCGACTCGTATATTTTCATTAAACCCTCTTATATTCCTTAACAACCTTCTGGGTTTTCACAGATCTCCCAAAACTGCTGCAATTTGGTAGCAACACTAACGGCCGCACCATTATCTTTTACCATTGCCTCACTTCCTTACCAACTTTGACCTCACAACTCCTTACTGGGTTTCTGGGACTTTGCTTGACTCCTCTTACACACACGTAACGCTACTACTTGCTAGCTACCCTATCTAGTTGGTCTTGTTGGTTGTTTCCTGCACAGCAGCTAGGCGGCAAGTCAGCGCATCATTTTGGAGCCCCCCCGTGAGGGGTTCTATAGCAAAATTCCACCGGAAACTCGCCTCCAGGCCAAAGACCGCTTATGTCTCGTTACCAAATCCTCTATCTTGCAAATATGCCATTATTTGAGGATCCAATCCAGGATTATTTTGTTGACAAAGACTTAACTGCTCATTATGATCATAAAAGTATAGCTGTGCATATTTTGGAGGTTCACCTTCAGTTGGAAGCAAGGCACCTGAAAGATGATGAAGTTCTCCATTGATCCTAACGCTGTATGGTCCAGGAGCATTGGTAATAGCATGATCAATTTTAACTCCTAAAGATGTAAATGCAAAGGCTGCATTATATTGATGAATATATGCTTTAAAAACATTGGAAAGAGGATGATCACCATGTAGTAGATGTAACAGTTCTGGTGGAGCATCTTCAAGTCTTGACAAATTGACTTGACCTTGTAAGCAGCATATGCCAAACTTCAAATTGTGTCTAGTAGACTTAGTGAGCTTTTCAGCATTAAAATGCAAAGCATGGCAATGTAGACAGATAACATTCATAGGACCCAGATAATGTGGCAAAGGTTCATTCAAATAGGGCTGTAATGCTCTTGGAAGAGCATTTCTAGGCTGAACATGCTGTTGAACAACTTGTGGAAGAGGAGGTTGAAGAGGAGGTTCCAATTGTTCTGCTGGATTATGTTCATCAAGATGATCAAGTGCAATAGGCTGTTGTATAATAATTTGTGGAATAAGAGGATCCAAGGGAGGTCCTAATTGTTCTGCTGGATTATGTTGAGCAAGGCCAATAAATACAATAGGTGGAACAGGAGGATCAAGAGGAAGTTGGAGTTGTTCTACTGGTATATGTGCAGCAGGATCATCTTGATGAAGTGATCCTGCAGGTAGATTTTGCTGCCTAGGATCATTCTCATAATCTCTAACATACTCTAAAGGATTTTGCATCATTTGATCAAAAGCTACTTGAATATATTCCAAGTCATCTTCAGGAGGTACATTATTCTGAGGACCTATTTCATTGAAGTCTTCTTCTAGATCAGCTACATGTTCATGTTCCCAAGCTTGTAATATTCTTTGAGCCAGAGCTGCAGTTAAAGGCCTATGTTCAGGATCTTCCTCTAGTAATTGTTGATGATTGTATCTTTCCTGTATCTGCCTTGCCTGTTGCTATTCAGGCTGTTCAGTAGCAGGTCTTTGTTCTTGTTCAGCAGCAAGCCTATCTCTATGAGCCATGTTTTCTCTGGTCATGTTATTCGATCTCTGTCTTGTCTCCTGCTGTTCAGCAGCAAGCCTTTGTTCCTCTGCTAATCTCTGATCATACATTTCCTGTCTTTGTCTTGCAATTTCCTGCTCAGCAACAATTCTGTGTCTTTCTTGCTGTAGTGCAGCCAATGCTTCTTGTTGTTCAACAGCAACTCTTTGTCTATTTTGCTGCTGAGCAAGATTTCTTTGTCTGAGTTGCTCCTGAAATGCTAGTGCATGTTGTTGCTGAGATGCATGATAATTAGGCATCATATCCTGATAAGCCACATTTTCTCTTAGTATAGGTTCAGCTTGTCCACTGAAAATATCATGTAGTGGTCTGAGAGGCATTATGTTTCTAGAAGTAGATGTAGTGACAGTAGAAGCCAGTGGCATATGTGTTTGATTGCCTTGATGTTGATGCTGGTTTCTTCTAAATACAGGTACAGCAGGCACACTTTGAGGAATGGGATTTTGCAATGGAGCATCCCAGCCCTCAGGCAAATGTGTTACAGAAGGTATATATATATTCTGGCCCATAGTAGCATTCAAAGCAAAAGGATCATCAGTAACAGGTGGCTGCCTTATAGGTATAGTTAATCTCTCAGATGACTCAGAAGCAACAGCATTTATAACAGGAAGATCAGCAACACTCTGCTGTGGTATAAGACCAAACTGCAAAGGTGGCAAAGGTGGAATAGAAGCATTGACTTGTTGAAAATGATGAGATGATCTATTACCTTGATTTGCATGTCTCTCATCGAGATCAGTCATTTGTAATTGTTGGAGTCTACTCTGAGAGTGATGCTGTTGTCTCTGGCTTTCAGGAGTACTGGGTGGTTCTTGAAAAGTAGGTTGCCTAATTTTTGTTAAAAGTGCTCAGAAACATGAGTGAATGTTCAATATAAATATATATACTCACATAATAACAACACACTTGCTAGATAGAAAGCTACTGAATGTTCTAATAGCCTTATTTCTATAAAATCATCAAGATGAGCATTGAAATAATTAAACAAATTAGAAGAGAAAGGCTCACCTAAAGGACAGAAATCCACTCAATGCTTAGAAAAGCTCAGATGGAAGATATGATAGTGAAAATCTGGTTATCAGTCATGATGAGTGATCAGAGATAACAAATCAGCATTTTTGATTAGAAGAAGGCTCACTTAGAAAAGCTCAGATGAAAGATGTAATGCCAAAAATCTAGTTATCAGTCATAATCAGTGATCAGAGATAACAGATCAGCATTCAAACATTCAAACAACTGGAGGAAAGCTCACTTGGAGGACAGGAGCCTACTTGAAGAACAGAAACCCACTTAGAAAAGCTCAGATGAAAAATGTAGTGCCAAAAATCTGGTTATCAGTTATGATCAGTGATCAGAGATAACAGATTAGAAATATAAGATATACTTTGGCAGTTATATATGAAAGAAACCCTTTTAGATCAATCAGAGCTTCTCCTCACAGTATCAGAACAGGGGAAATGCTTGAAGCTTCAGGTTTAGATGAGAGGGTCAAAAAGAAAGAGAGGTGCAATGTTTTTGATCAATTGATCATCATCATCAATTGTTGATGCACCCGAAATTTGAAGCCAGCAAACTTATGTAATTTTCTTATGTCAGCCTTACATAAGAATTGATCTGATCATTTTTCCAGGAGTCATCCCATTCTATAGAGACGAGCTATGTCCTGTGCCTTCGGCACAGATACGTAGCTTGTTGAGGGCTTGCCCCCAAACCCCGACTGCATCCTGGCCCCAACCTCGCAAGCTCAGTTAGGGCCTTGTGTTCAAAACTCAATGCTTAATTCCAGCCCCAACCTTGCAAGCTCAGTTAGGGCCTTGTGTTCAAAACTCAATGCTTAATCCCAGCCCCAACCTCGCAACCTTGGTTAGGGCCTTGTGTTCAAAACTCAATGCTTAATTCCAGCCCCAACCTCGCAACCTCGGTTAGGGCCTTGTGTTCAAAATTCAAGGCTTAATCCCAGCCCCAACCTCGCAAGCTTGATTAGGGCCTTGTGTTCAAAATTCAAGGCTTAATCTGAGCCGCAACCTTGCAAGCTCAGTTAGGGCCTTGTGTTCAAAACTCAAGGCTTAATTACAGCCCCAACCTTGCAACCTTGGTTAGGGCCTTGTGTTCAAAATTCAAGGCTTAATTCCAGCCCCAACCTCGCAAGCTCAGTTAGGGCCT